>SGPM01000051.1:0-111794 GCA_004802725.1 Antrodiella citrinella
CTGGTTTGTACGGTCTCGAGGCAAGCTCTGAATTCCTAACGGGGTGTCAGACGCGTTTGGATTCACGACGTTGTAGGATTGAACGTACCTTCAGCAGCCGTATAGATATCGCGTTCTTCGCCTTCGGTCTGTTCAACGAAAGGAACGACACGCCTGGGGTTGCTTCCTCGAGGAACGCTTCTGCTTCCACGCCAGAGCCCGTCGACGTCTGCAGATGCCTCAGAAGGCGGGAACGCAACGGCCTCGCATTCCGTAGGACATTGCGAGTTGAATGCGCGCGGATCGTGTATGCAAGGAGCGACATAAGTAAATGATAGTTCTCCGCAAGTTGTTTGTGGGGGATTGTGCGCGTATGTGGTCAACAGAACTATATGATCCGTTTACGCGAACCTTGGGATCATGGGCGTCATGGATGATCGAAGAGTGTGCTTACCCCACACCCAGAGTCGCTTCAGATTCTCAAAAAAATCCGTCGTCATATTGCGATGGGTGGATGTCAAAGTAATAGTGGAATTTAATGATAAAGAAGAAGGTGGGAAGAAGGGTGGCAACGTTCAACTATCATCTACATGTGCTATATCTTTCAGAATGGGGGGGAGTAAAAGATTACACAAAACAACAGTCTCGCCGAGTCGACGTGGTATATATGAAAAATGTCAACGGCGAACGCAGAAGTCTGCCTCAAACAACCCGTGAAAAAAAGTCGCAGAAACAAACACAGATGGATCGGGGGGGAGAGGGGGACAGAAAGGTATAAGGGTAGAGGCCAAGAGGACCAAGTGGGGAGGTGTGGCACAGAATACAATACTTATAAAACCCAGTCAAAGAGCGGACGGTGTCTTGATAACACCAGAACAAGACAGATGATACACGTCGCATAGAGGAAGAGGACTAGCGGCGACGCCTATCCTTTTCAGTAGACAGCAGCAGTGCCGGAGTATGCGGACTGGTTCGAGTAGTGAGACTCGAGAGAGCGAGTGTAGCCAACAGGCGGGGCTGCCGGAGGCCTGTTCGCGTTATTGGGGTTGGCAAATGGGTGTGGGCCTGGAGAGGTCCTGTTCGTTGCAGGATAGCCTTGTCCATTACCGTACCCAGCTCCAGTCTGACCGCCATATTGGTACTGACCGCCTTGTTGAGCAGCAGAGTATGCGGTACCGGGAGGATACTCTACACCGTACTCCTGGGGGTTGCTGTACTCGGTGTTACCTTCGGGAGTCCAGCCATGGTGAAGGGCACGGTCGGGATACGCGTCTGTGCGGGCATGAGTCGCGATATCGTGTGAGCTGTCACCGAGTCCACCGATGGCGCCGAGGTTGGGCGAGTCATGCGAGGTCTCCTGCATGGGGGGCTCGCGCTCCTGGTACTTCTCGAAGTAGACCTCATCCTCCTCATGGCGGTAACGGCGGCGGCGGCGCTTCAACAAAATGACAGCGGCGATGATCAGCCCGAGAACAACCAGACCAACGGCGAAGAAGGTCCCGGCAACAGCTCCCTTGTTACTGAAGAAACTAAAGAGCGGCTAATCAGTATATGCATAGGCTTCTAGCGTGTTTTCGGCTCACCTGTTGCTGTTGGACGAAGCTCCGGAAACCGAGTTGCTCGTTGACGGGTCATCCGTAGGGTGAACGATGCCCGGTAACGTATCAGTAGGGTAAACATACGTAGCACTACCACCCGCCACATTGCGCGTGGGGGCTGCCGCAACCAGGGTGGTACCAGGCACCGTGGGGGTTGAGCTGCCGGAAGTGCTGATCACATGTGTGAGCGATCAGAGCAAAATATTGGTCTGCGAAAGGACTCACGAAGGGGAAGAAGAGGTCGAAGCCGAAGAAGAGGAAGACGAGCTGGAGCTAGAGCTAGAGCTGGAAGACGAAGAAGGCGAAGTGGAACTTGCAGCCGGGTCTGAAGCAGTAGGGGGAGTGCTGGTGTTAGAAGGGGGAGCAGACGACGTCTGTACTTCGTGGGGGGTGTAGAAGCGGCGTGAGTCGTGGGTGGTGCAGAAGTTGCCGGTGGGCTGGTGGAGGGGTTCGAGACGGTCGGAGGCGACGAGACAGCGGTGGTAGCAGGGGTAGATGTCGGGGGGATATTTGTGGGGGTGGGGGACACGGTAGGCGTAGACACCGGACTGGGGGTAGGGTCGCTGTCTGCAGCATAGACCGAGGTAAAAGAATGTGATACTAAGACGAGAAGAGAAAAGAACGTAAGTGCGCGCACTGCGGACGCCGAGCAGTAGCGCATGGTGGGCGGTGAGGAGAGGGCGGCGGCGTCGAGGGGGACGGTGAGGAGGAGGGAGCGGGAGACAGACGGCGGTGGTCAGGAAAGAGAGAGATCAAGGGCGCCTCAAGAAGTCACATTTCCTCGTTGTCCATTTTGGGGTTTTCTCTTGCCATATCGGGGACTTGTCGCCCCATATCGGGCATCTATACCCGGGCACGCTGACACGCCACAGCTGTTCTTGACAGAACCTGTCGGGTATGTATATCCAGTCTGGTATTCACTGCTGTAACGTACAGTCCACGTAGCCACGTATCTATGTATACACTATCCAATGTCTCAAACCTTCCCAGACAATCCAAATCCGTAAAACTCGAGTCATGATGCAGTCTGTCCGGATTAGAGAACAGATCTCTGGATGCAAACCATGCGCCGTTTGAAATGATAGAGAAACGAACAAAACCCCCGTCTCCTGACAGTTGATCTTCACTGCAAGTCATCCTCACCTCCCCTGCTGCCAGGATTCTGCAGGTCTTCCTCGATGAACTGTTTCGTCTTTGCGGCGAAGTCCTCCGGTCGGCTGACATGGATCGCATACTGCACCAGCTCCCTGTTATCAAGCTGCGCTGCGATCTCGCTCGGGCGGAAACCGCAATCCCAACTTTCTGCCAACGTTTTGGTCAGAAAGCGCTTCTCCTGCGAACAATGCGTGGCGGTCAGTTCCCACAGTTTCAGCGATGAAATCGTCGCCACAAACGTACATCAGGACCGATCTGCGCCCATAGCGGCTCGGTGTTGAGCTGCGTCCACTCCAGGTATCCAAGATACCACCAGCCTTTCTGTTGGAGACCGGGTCAAGACATCAAGAGGAACGTGGTCTCGATATACTCACCACTTCTGGTTGTCTAGGATGCGCGAATGTGTGAAAGCAGGTCCCATGAGCAGCACCATGGGAGTGCACATACGTCTTCATCCAGTGGTCGTACTTCGGTGTACTCCATCCGACGAATGCAGAGTAGGGACCTGCTTCCAACATATGTGGATCATAGATGAAAGCGAGATCCTGGTAAAGACATGCTCGAAAACGTGGCTTCTTGACCGTGATCAACCTAAAGGACGACGATCAGCTGAGATGATTACAACCAGCAAAGATATTACTGACTTGTCGATTACCTCCAACTAGAACGTTGTTCATCAGCATACAGCAAGACTGCATTAATGCGCGGAGTGCGTACCGTATCGGGTTCCATCTGGAGCAACTCCTCGAGCTCTTCGCGAAGTAGAGGGCCTTCCGTCTTCTTCAGTGCAGCGCGAGGTACGCCCTCACATTCGAATTGCCACACAGTGATCTCATCGTCCGTCTACACTGAAGTTAGCGACATGTGCTTCGCAGAAACACGCATACAACGTACCGACGACTCAGAATCCTCGCTGGCGGCCTCCATGTCGTCATCTGAACCGTCTACGGGACGAGCATTTCCACTCGTACTAGGCCCAGCAACGGTTCCATTAGGCTTCGACACGCCATTCAAGCGTGAGGGAGAAGGAGCGTCGACAGCTCGCGGCTGTGCGAGCTTGATTGGGGTCACGACTCTCGACTTGGATGTGTGTTTGGACTCGACATGGATAGACCCGTCGGACTCATCTCCTGGAGCAGCCCTCTCCTTGCCCTTGGACTTTCTTCGAGCCGAAGCAAGAGCCGCAGAGGGTTCCGGAGACTCGGAGCTCTGACGTTCGACGGCGAGCGATGCATAACTCTTGCGTGGCGCAGGTTTCAATTGCATCTACGACGATACTTCCTTGTCAACGATACATCGACGCCCCAATGGACGCATATACGTACCTTGCGTTCCTCAGGACTAGAGCTATGGACGCTCCCTGGGCCCGCAAGCAGTAACTTTGAAACAAAAACGTCTCAAACTCGTGACGTGCACGACGCCCGTGAGCATACCACTGCACTGACCTTCCTCGGTTCCGTACGGCGACTCGGACTCCTGTGTGCGGGCGAAGGAGATTTCGAAGCCTTACCACCCACTGCGCCGTTCCTAGCACCCGAAGGATACCCTTGCTGCTTCAGCTCCAGCACCTCCGAGACCAAGAACGCGACTTGCGCCTCCAGCGTGTCGATACGCGTCTTTGTCTCCTTCGCGTCGTCTTCCACTCTCTGTATGGCTTGGCGGTGTCGGGCTTCGACTCTGGTCAGGTCTGCTACGATGCGTTGGAGCTGGAAGGCGAGAAGCAGAGGATGAAAGAGAGATTCGAATGAAAGGCGGAGATCAATCGCATCAGCGGGGATGGGCGATGATGGAGAGGGGGGAGACGTACATCGTCGCGGACAGCGTGTAGCTCTGTGAGTGAAGCAGGCCTTGCGCCGTCGAGGGAGTGAGGAGGGAGCATACGGTGGGTCTGAAGACGGGGATGAGGACGAGAGGTGTGCTCGAGCGAGGCTGTGCGGACGCAGAGTCCCACACATGACCTGCGGAGGGAAGCTCGAGCAGAGTCTGAGCTGCACCCTCCGAGTGTCTGCCGTCGCGGCGGATCGCGATTGCCAGGCCAGCAGAACACATATTCGGGTATCACGCGTTCTGACACACTGGTATCGCCGCAGAGCATTCCAGGACACGAACGAGGCGTCCATGATGGATTCGAACGCAGATAACACCGTGATTTAACATAACCTTACATCCGTTCACTGCGCTTTCACTTGCGGTGTGCAAACTCTGAGGCTTCGCGGGAGCAAATCACCCGGCAAACGCCGTACATCATCTACAAGTCCACAGGCGCCCACAAACGCTTTGACGAGAACATGGCTGCCCAACGCCTCCTTGTCGACGTCCACTCGCATGTCTATCTCCCCCGCTACGCCTCTTTCCTTCGCTCGCGCACCTCCGCGCCCCGTATATTCTCTCGCCCGAACCCAAACCCGCTCGCGAACGGCAAGTCCGAAGAACGTCTCTTGATCTTGGACAATGAGCCAAGCGTCGGAAGACCCATAGGTCCTCAGGTAATACAACACCGCGTCGTTGTCTCGGAGAACGAAGGCTGAAGCAGACTTGGAAGTACTGGGATAGAGAAGAGAAGCTCAAGTTCATGGACAGACATGGGATAGATATCTCCATCATCAGGTGTGCTTACCCCTCCATAGCCCACAATCCTGCAGACCGTACTTACTAAACCCAACTCACTAGCTCCGCGAACCCATGGCTGGACTTCCTCCCAGCATCCACCGCCCACGAACTCGCACGTGAGCTCAACACCGACCTCGAGACCTACTGCTCCACCGCGCCCTCCCTCGCCTCCGCGCCCTCCCTCAAACGCCTCTACGGCTTCGGCCTCCTCCCACTCGTCACCTTCGCTTCCATGACCTCCCTCCTCGACACGATCGACCAGATCCTCACGCTTCCCCATCTGAGAGGGATCATCATGGGCACGAAGGGCGTGGGGAGGGGGCTGGACGACCCAGCATTGGAACCTGTGTGGCATGTGCTTGCGCAGTCGGGTCTGGTGGTGTTCTTGCACCCGCATTATGGTGTGGACGGACAGGCATGGGGGGAGCAAGAGAACGGACACGTCTTACCGCTCGCTCTCGGCTTCCCATTCGAGACCACCACCGTAAGTCACGTCCCCCCTCCCTCTACCCCAACAGAGTTCTCTAACCTGAAAGCACCCCTAGGCGATCACCCGCATGATCCTCTCCGGCGTATTCGACCGACACCCGACCCTCCACGTCCTCCTCGCGCACTCGGGCGGGACGCTCCCGCTCCTCTCCTCCCGCCTCGCCTCCTGCATCGCACACGACCCCATCGTCGCCTCGCGCCTGCAGCACGATGCGCGGCACTACCTCGGGAAGCTCTACTTCGACGCCGTCGCGTACGGCGCGGAGGAGCTCGGGTTCGTCAGCGACGCGATCGGGCGCGCCGGCGCGTTCACAAATCCGAACCCAAACCCAAGCGAGGGAGAGGGTGTGGTGGGGCATACGGCGAATTCGAGGGGCGTGGGGTTGGAGGTGAGAAGGATAGTGGGGAGTGCGAGGATGTTGTTTGGGACGGACCATCCGTTCTTCCCGCCGCTTGAGGAGACGGAGAGGTGGATGAGCGTGGTGGAGAATTTGGACGCGATTGACGGTGTGGATGGGTGGGGACAGGAGGAGAAGGATGCGGTTAGAGGAGGGAACGCGTTGAAGCTGTTTGGACTGAGCTAGAGGCACTCGGAATCATCTGAACGGTTTCTTGTTTGATACATCTACAACCTTCGTGCTACATGGGTGTCTTTACATTTCATGTTATATTTCATGCTTGTACACTTCTCCATATTACTTGTGCATGATACCAATCATACATCCTTCGGCTTCTGGATCTTGAGACTGAAATCCACATGCGGCACACCCTGATGCACCACACTCGTGCTCAAAATATCAATATCTACCAAACCAAACTCATCAGCAACCCCACCACCCACCGCACACCGCACGCACCATTGATCGCCCTCTCCCGCAAATTCTCCGCCGCGATATTCCCGCTGCTCTCAAACAGCCACTTGCGTTTCCCCGCCCACTTCGCGCGGAGGCGCTGGGTGACGGGCGCGAGCTGGGGGCCCTCGATGTTGTCGAGCATGATGATGTCCGCGCCGGCGTCGATCGCTTCGTCCGCTTCCGCCTCGGACTGCACTTCGACTTCGAGCAGGAGGGAGAAGCCGCCGACTTTGCGGGCGCGTTGGATCGCGGCGGTGATCGAGCCTACAAAACCACAACCACAACCACATTCAGAGCCAGTGTCAGTTGGGTCGAGGCGAGAAGCAGGGTGGGATGGGATGGGGTAGATGGATGGATAGGTGGGTGGGGGATCAACGTACCGGAGGACCAGATGTGGTTATCCTTGAGCATGATCATGCTCGAGAGGTCGTGTCGATGGGGGTCGATCCCGCCCACGACCATCCCGTACTTTTCGACCAGCCGGAACCCAGGCGTCGTCTTCCGCGTCCCCGCGATGATGCCTTTATAACCGTACCCCCGCGCCTGGTCCAGAATCGATTTCGACCTGGTATGCTGTGAGTCTCGGGAAAGGGCATGAGAGATGATGAGATGGAGTATGTACTTGGTAGCGATGCCCGAGCACCGGGCGAGCATGTTCAGCGCGACGCGCTCGCCGAGGAGGATATGCCTCGTCTTCCCGCGTACGGTCGCGACGTGCTTCACAGGCTCGAACGTCTCCCCCTCCGCCATATGCCATTCCACTCTACACACATACAACCCAAGTTCAGCATCACCCTCACGCACATGAGATGGACGTACGTGCACCCCAATTGCGCAAACACCTCCTCAAAGAACGGTTTCCCAGCGAGCACGGCCGTGTCTCTGCCTTTCCCCAACAGGAACGCCTCGCGGCGGGCTTCGCCGACGACGAACCCGCCGTAATCGAACGACGGCGTGTCTTCCGCTAGCCAAGCCTGCACCTGGGTCTTCCAGCTTGGCGGGAGGAGGTGCGCGTAGTCGTTTCCTCCTGTCAGGGTGGACATGACGATGACGGGTGTGGGCGTACGTTACGAGACTCGGGTGGAAGAGATAGTGGTTAGCAGATGAGAAGGATGTCCGAGCCGGGCAGTGCGCGATCAGTCCGAGATCACAGACTGTGACTATAACGACATTGACATTCAATAGAGCGCGGTGGATGGGTCAAGAAAACAGTCATGTATCATGGGGACCATGGTGATTGGTATCAAACACACTCTACTAGTTATCTGACAAAAGAAGGGCTGCGTGTAGAAAATACGCTACGCTACAAGTTTCATCGCCTGTAGTCCGTGTACGTTCAAAGGCAAAAAGTGGTGGGGGAGTTCAAAAAAGGCGAGGAGGGGACGAGTCATAGAGTTCATGAGTCCGTAAAAAAGGAGGATATAATGTAGAAGTGCCAAAAAAATCTGTCTTCGCACAATGTCACCCTGGCAACCAAGACCGCTAACGTATGGCCGAAACGAGAAGCGACGTCTACGCTGGGAAGATAGAACCGCCACCGGTGTCCGCCCGATGCTGTTTTAAGCAAGGAAGCTGCTCAATAGGGCGAGGACGGCGAATACGCCAGCCTGCATGTTGAGAGTGGGGGAGGCGGCGTTTGTGGGTGCAGCGGTGGGGTTCAGGCTGGACACGGACGCATCGGTAGGGGTGGAACCGCCGCTGGACCCAGTGTTTTGGGCAGCACCCGTGTTCGTGCTAGAGGGGAGAACTGTGAGCACACAGCACGTCGACGACATGAACATGATGCTTACACAGTCAAGGTGTTGCTGGTGGGGGAACCGGAGGTAGTGGAACCAGAGGAAGAGGATCCGGAGGAGAAGGTAGAGCCGGAGCCCGCGGTGATGGTGAATTGACCGGACTGAGCGAGAATGCCGCTGTTCGTGTTATCGGCTGAGACCAAGTTCACCTGGTAACCTGGACCAGCGACCCAACCGCCGCTAGGAGGGCTAACTGTGACGCTGGTGCTCTTAGTGCCATCGACAAGGGCGATCAAGGTCTCGGTCTTGGGAGGGAAGGATTGCTGAGGGTACAAAAAGTGAGAATAAAGGGCGAGAAGAGGAGGAAGGTGTACAGACCTGGTTGCTCAACTGGATAGTGAAGTTCTGAGGATCTGAGTCGACGCGAGTCCAAGAGACGACGTTGGGACCTGTGGTAGTCCATCCAGTAGAGTTGGTGGGACTGGTGACCTGGTAGGCGAAGGCGGAGGCTGCGAGGGAGAGGAAGATGGCGACAGAACGCATGGCTGCGAGTGTTCGTTTGAGGAAGAGAGGAAGAGGTCAAAAGCGAAAGTGAGGAAGAGAGAGTGGACAAGGGGAATATAAGGAAGGGCAGAGGACGCGTCGAGGTCGTCGGTTGAAAAGGTGAGGACGGTCTTTCGGAGCCGCCCGCCCTAGAACAGCAACTCGGCAATCTCCATGCTTATATCAGCTCAACACCTACTGCTCCTCTCCTACACCCTCTCCTTCCCAACCCTCTCTTGCCATCCTCGTCTCCGCTGTGTATTCTGTTCAGCTCACAACACCGTACACAGGACTGCTTCCTACAACTATCCTTATCACGCACTGACTCCCCGTATCGTCCAGACAATCATTTTCGGCCTGAATCCCCCGGCTCTTTTCATCGCGTCGTATTCCTGTGGCGTTTTAATATCCCCCGCACGGCCTGCATTTCCCGGCCTGGCCTCTGTCGGTACAATCGTTTCTTATAAATTGAATCAGCTTTCCTCCGACGTGCTACTCGTGTTGCCACCGCGTGCATCCCCTTGCCCCTTGCTAGTAAAGTTCCAATGCATCGCGTAACACCTGCGCGATTTCCACCAAGCATGCCTTGAAACCTCGATCTGAGGCAGTTTTCAGCCTGAGTTCCTGACCCAGTTTCCTGTGTCATTCCCGGTCTTTTCGAGCTTCACCCACCTGTATCTGTAACTCGCGACATGAACCGCGCGTACCCGGCGTGGCTCGTACACGAACGGTATGATTTGCTCCGGTCCTCGTACCACGCTTACGTTGTCAACCCACAGACGCGACCGACGACGCCCATATAAACCGCTGGCGATTGTGTCCTTTGACACATGTTGATAATAACACCGGTCGCACGGCTTGACTTGTCCTAGCATCCCAGAGCGTGATTAGCAAGAATGACCGTTCGTCGTGACGGTGATCGTTCCCGACATCGAGGCTCAGACATGGCTGCTAGGCAGCAAGATGACGGATGTACACTCCTTCACCGCCTCGAACGAGACAGCTGGAGACTCGAACTCAGTATGTATCTCTTCGTTGACGATAGGGATGCTGATGTCACATCTCTAGGATCCGATATCGTGTAGAACACATTTGTACCACCCATCTAGCGGACGGTTCATTGAGATGAAACCTTAGATGGTCAGATAATCCTCTCGCTGGCGGTCTGTAGCACGATCAAGAGGAACTGCCGCTCTCAGGTGATTGTATGCAACCACGGCCTTAGCAAACACATCTCCGAGCCACATGGGGTTGTTCTTGTTCAGTCCGAACGCTTCTACTGTGCTTTTGATCGCAGTCAGGTTCCCGACAATCTTTTCCGCGCCAAGGGTCTCGCAGTGAAAGAAGTTCATACAAGGTAAGTCTCTCCGTCCTTGTCCCACCCACATAATCTTACTTCGCTTTTGTAGTGTATGATGTCCTACGATACATCTACTGGTCTGGCACCTTGGTGGGACTTGCAATCAGCCTTCCATTTGCTCGCAGCAGCCCCTCCACGTTACTATCGTGCGAATGTAGTGGCGCCAGAACAACATATATATACTCACCTGAAGTCTTCACCATCAGATGTCCAATCATCCCATCGTTTGGTAGTACGATGATGGATGCTGTTCAAGACATGGGCATGAGCACGGTCTCCTACCCCGCACCACTCGAGAACGAAAAAAGGTTTACCGCTTCACTCGAGACGTTGGTACCCGTTCGGGCGAAGCGGTTAACGTTTGGTACGTGCGTATGCTCGCATGCACGCTCGTAGCATGAACTTCACTTCAACTTGCAGAACAAGTGACCAAGGTCGAAAAGGTCACCACGGTGTCTTTTGAAGGCGATCCTTACCACGAGTATCTCCAATGTAGCGAGGTTTGTTCAGGTTTTCAAACTTGGTGACTCAGAACTCATGCTTGGGCAGGATCGGCGGGAAACTTGGCTCTTCAAGACTGTGATCAGTCTTTCCCGCACAGTTTTTCTGTACGAACACGTACGCCAGAAGACAGGGTGGACCCTCGACGAAGGAGACGCGCTCATATGCTAGTCAGTCCGAGTCGTGGCATCGTTTTTTCTTCGTCGTGAAGTAACATCCTAAATAAACCCATAGCTCGGATCCTGCCAAACCCGCATCCCGGGCATACAAGATCGTGAATGCTGCGGTTCAACGTCTGGCGCTGTTTGTCCTCAGCAAAGAGCAAACCAAAGTACTTAGTGGTGTACCCCCTGCATCGGTGCACGGCTAACTGACAGATGATGTGCGCTAGAGGTTCAAAGAGAGTCAAGACAAATTGGGCGCCGCTGTGAAAGAGCTCTTGGAGGAACACGGCGAGGATATGTTCAGTATCGACCTTCTGGCGTGTACGCCTGCAAAGCAAGGTCGAGGGTATGGGACGATACTTGGGAGGTTCGTCACCGCGGAGGTCAGTCTATACCGCTGCACGTCCAAGTCGACGTGTTCTGACCTTGATTTTTTTTGTTTTGCTTCGTTGCACAGGCCGATTCTCGAGCACTTAAGACGTATGTTGTGTCGAGCAACGTCAACGCCAATACCGTGTTCTACAACAATTTGGGGTTCTTCACTGCGAAGACGATCGTTTTGGGCGACAAGAACCCGAAGTGGAGGAAGCCTCCTGTCCGGCTCGATGTTGTAAGTGCAATTGTTGGTTCATTGGGAGCGTTTGATTGTCTGACGGGTTGTGCGTGTCCTGTGTTTGCAGATGGTTAGAGAGGTTCCTTCTGTGTCAGATGAGAAGGCTCAGGTTGCGATGCTATGAACATGTCGGTGTAACGGTAGAGAGTCTATTGTTCCAAAAGTTGGAAGGCTGCTGTGACCACACAATCGAGACTCGAACTAAATTTCACAAAATGCGTCCTCGAACGTTGAACGTTGAACGTTTGTTCCTCTGAATGAAAGTAGGCGCAGCGCGAATGTCTGTAGCGTCAAGATAGCACTAGGCCCGACTCTTTTGCTGTGCTTTTGATCACAGTAGATCGTGCCTGACTATGTTCCCCCATCAAAGCCTCCGCCGCAGTTGAAAGTGTCCACCACCATCTGTAGGTTCCCTTTCCGTGCTATCATCGACCGTATCTGACTCACGTTGTCTTGTACGAAGCTCCAAAGTCTATCGTGCGAATGTATTGCCAGTGGCGTCACCACAACGCATAAGTACAACTCTTGTCGAGATTCTTCCACTTGCGTACTATGTATACAGTGATCACGGACGCCGCTCAAGACTCTGCCGACAGAGACTCGGACATGGTCTCCCGTTCGTCGCTACTCGGTCGCACGCACGGAATGCACGTCGCGGCCGTCGAGACGTTGGTGCCCGCCCAACCCAAGAAGCTTGCGTTTGGTACGTGTGTCGATGCGAATTGCACTAGCCCAATTAATGTCTGGCTCGAGGATTGACTTTGACAACTCGTTGAATCGATTAATATTCTAGAGCACTTGTCGAAGACCGGGGAGGTCACGACGGCAGTCCTCGAAACGGACCCTTTGAACAAGTATCTGGTCTTCACGGAGGATCGCCGAACGGGCTGGTTCCACAGAGTCGTACCTGACTTTATACGCGACTTGTATATGTCTGAGTTCGTGCGTCAGAAGACGGCGTGGACTCTTGACGAGGGAGACGCTTTCGTGTGCTAGTAAGTCCTTGTGTCATTTCTACCCTCGCTCATAAACATAACAGCGGGTTTTCACTGTTCAGCTCGGACCCTGCGAAGGCTCCGTCGCGATGGTTCACGTTCGTTCAGCCCATCGTGGCACGGCTGCAGCCATACTTCCAAAGCCCAGAGCAGAACAAGGTAAAATATTCCGCTGGCTCGTTCTTGGGATGACTATTGAGAATTGATGGATACGTTACGCTAGAGGTTGAAAGAGATCCAGACCAAACTCAGACCTGCCATGAGGGAGGTCATGCAGACACACAAGGAGATGTTTTGCATCGAGCATGTGGCGTGTACACCCGAGAAGCAAGGCCATGGGTACGGCACGACGCTGTGTAAGCTCGTCACCGCGGAGGTGAGTACTACATATATGATATCACAAGGTTGATCTCCTCAGGCTCTGAATTCGTTTTTTCTCCGCCAGGCCGACTTGCGTTCGTTGGAAACCTACCTCGTCTCGGGAAACGTCGAAGCCAACACGAGGTTCTATAACAACTTGGGGTTCTTCGCTGTGAAGACGATCGTTCTGGGAGACGACAATCCGACGTGGAAGAATGCGCCTATCAAGGTCGATATTGTAAGTTCTGATACTGTGTTATGAGATATTCAGGTACTTACATGATATATATATTTTGCAGATGGTCCGAGAGGTTCCTCCTGCAGACTCTGAGAAGGCTGCGATTCGTGATGACTAGGTACTGAAGCTAGCACGATGTATACGAACATGCTATCTCGGACGTGATGGTGTATATATCTGCGGCCGAGCTGTGAGTTGTTTGGCGGTGTCTCATCAGAGCTATAGAATTGAATTGAACCAGTAGCAGGCAGCGGAGCGCCGGCCCGACAGCCGTTCCTCCTCACTGAGTAACAGTTGGTCGCAGCTGAGTGAGCTCCCATCCTGAATTTTCCGCTTATCCTATGGGCCCACGCAATTCTCACTCACAGCCACTAGCTCAAAATGATCGCAGTACTAGTCCACGAGTGACCGTCATATAGACACGCCGCATGATCACCGCAGCTGGCGTTTCATGTCGCTTGAAGAAATGATCAGACATGCAGCTGCGCCCAACCCTCCTACGTTTTCAACACCAAGTTGAACGCGACCACAACATTCCTTCAAGTTGTTGTGCATCGACTGGGCTACAGCTTCGTCATTGACATGTCTCTAGAGACCAGTCCTGAATCATGTCCTGTCGAGAAGCCAAAGCCGAAATGGGGAAGCACTGCAGATGTAGTTCCTCAGGCCCAACGAACGAAGTATGGTGCGTACTTAGGCTTCCATTGAGATTGTGTCCAGCTGCGCTGACTCGGACAGTTTATGAACAGAAACCCTTGAATCTGTGATCAAGACGTCGAGGCTCGGTATGGCTGATGACCCGATGCTCCAGTACATCAACGAGGTGCGTCACTTGGAATGGACGTTGCAAACAGAATGCTGAACATTTTCTGCAATAGGGGAAAATCAGCACTCCGTGGCAACAGAAGCTCGAAGATGCGTTGGAGAGCATGGTGTTCTCCAGCTTCATTGACTTGCATACCGCGTGGACCATCGACGACGGAGACGCGTTTCTGTTCTAGTAAGCCCACCTATGCCGCCGGTTAAAATTGTCTGATGCTTATCATCGTCTCAGCAAGGATCCTGCGAAGCCTGAAAAGCGGTGGCACAAGCTCGTATTTTTGGTGGCTACCTTCTTAGGCCAGTTCACGGGATCGCCTCACAGAAAGAGGGTGTGTGCGGCATAGTCTGCTCATATCCATTCGCGCTGATGGATTGTTTTCAGAGGAGCGAGGAGCTTATGGGCAAACTTGATGAAACCCTCGAGGATGCTTTGGGTGATGACATTCCGGACATGTTCTACCTGAACTACCTAGCAACGACACCGTCGAAGCAAGGGCGCGGATACGGGACGGCCCTATGCAGAGCCTTCACAAAGGAGGTGAATACCTCCGACTTCGTTGCATTTTTTTGAATGCTGACGAAGCGATCATCGTAGGCCGACGCGCGTGGTGTGGCGTCTTACTTGGTGTCCAGTAATGTCGAGGCCAACACATCGTTCTATAACCAAGTCGGATACCGAACCATCAAGATGATCACCCTCGGCGAGGACGATCCTACGTGGACGAAACCTCCTGTCCCTGTAGCTATTGTGAGTGGAGAAATGTTTTGTTCATATCATGACTGCCCTGCTGACGACTTGTCTTCATCAGATGCTCAGAAATGTCCCGTCGGAAAAGCGTCGTCCAGCACAGGCTACATAAGCAGTACACACTGTCATCCTTTTGATTGAGTTATGAATTGTACCTTTTGATCATGGCAATCGAAAGCGTTTGAAAGTTGGATGTGGCGTGCTCAATATTGCCTCGAAACCGTCGAGATCGAGAGCCGTAGACTCGAATTGTTCTCCACAAACCTATACAAGCACAAGAAGCTCTCTACTCAAGCGTGACTTCCGAAAGCATGCTCTCCACGTCCTGCCACAGATCCTTCTGTGCCCAGTGATCCACGACGGTCTCAATAATGAACCAGCACGAGCGTTCGCTCATTCGTAGAGTCTCGGTTTCGAGCACTTCGGAAAATGCTGACCCCCGCACACCGTCTTGAACAGTATCCTTCAGAAGCGCCATGCAAGCTCGAGCAAGGTTCCGCAAGAGACTCATCTCGTCTGCAGTGACATAATCGTCGACGCGAGACAGGAGGGTGAATATCCACCGCGCATGGGTCTCGCTCATGTGGGAATTCCGAGGATGTGGTTGTTCCAAACAGACGGTGATCCAGTGCGTGAAGTACATGAGAAGGTGCAATGAGTATCTCTGTTCATTCTATGAGTNGTGTTCACAGTGACGGAGTAAAATAGGAACTCACATGGTCGATATCCCGCAAGAGCGAAGGCGTAGGCTCTCGCACTTGGATATCCGCGGTGATCTCGCCTGAACTTGATCCCTCTCCGAGTCCNGTCGGCGCAGGTGAACCCGAGGGAGTAGGTAAGGACTCCGCAGGATCCTCTCCATAAGAGATGTCGGGTGTATTGTCTACGGCGNTCCATTCGTCTGAGAACCCCCGCATTCCTCTCCCNNTTCCGTACTTCTGTTGCCTCTGCTGTTTCGCAGTAGGGCCTTTCGGCTTCTTGGGATTCCACTCTGCGTCTGGTCGGCCAGANAGGAACGCCCACCACGCGTCTCTGTCTTTCTTGTCTGGTAGACGTTTTCCTAATGTACTCCCCGAAGGTCGATCTATACGTGTGGTAGGTTGCATTGAGTTCTGCGATGAGAGTTTGTTATTTCGGCTCGAATGAATAAGTATNTGAAATTCTTACCTTACGAAAGTTCCGGAATCTCTTCATGAATATTGTCCTCCACTCGTCAGACGGCATGNGTATGACAGAACCGGACGATGGCATAGGGAAAGCAGGCTTCGGAGGCTCGTCTTCAAAATCGTAAGGATTGTGCACTCTCGTAACGTGAGGTAGTGTACGTGCATCTCGACTGCACCAAGTCAGACATCATTGCGTACACAACATTCAANTAGAAGACTCACCGAACCATGAACAGATACTGCAGACCATCCGTGGGCACACCATCGAAGTTGTTTGGTAATTGCGGAACNGGCAATACCTGTTTGCCAAACGCAGGCTCTTCGTCGTCAGAGTCATCGAGTTGGGTGCGTTTCCTTTTGTTTCCGTTGTTCATGGTGAGCATCAAGACGNTACTGTGGAGGAACCAAGGTGGACAGGACCAGGATGGTGCCGTGTATAGAAGAGTCTACAGGCGTCCATTATCATTTGAGCAGTAAATCGGCGCTTATTTGTTCTCATCCGTTCCTCCTCTCTGTTCCAGTGTTCCNGCACTGCTTGGGCTGCGATGGAAGAGCTCCCAAATGACGACGACATAGACCTGGAGGCTCTNCAGGCGCAGATAGATATCTCGCTTGCCCACACGAAGAACCTTGTCTCTTCATGGCTGAAGCCAGCCTACGGCAGCTTGGCTTCGTCCTCTCGGAGGGCAGAGCAGGACGCGGAAATCGAGACCTTGTTGAGAAGACCNCCAAGGTAAGCAAAATTAATGATACTGGATTTTATTTTAACGAATGTCGATGGCGTAGGCTAGGTGTTGGTGCACCCATCCCTGCTTCTACGAGTATATATGCCGTGGAAAGCGTGAAGCTGAAGANCAAGCTTGCTGGGAAGAAACGACAGAGGGATTCTGAGGACGCTAGTGCAAGTGCTACNGTCGAAGCTGAAGAGGACGACGACGAGGGCAGGGGGCGCATTACCAAGAAGAAGGCGAAGGTCGATCCGTTTGATGGGACTCACGGAAAGAAGAAGAGGAAACAGAGGGNAGAGGCCCAAGAGGCAGAGACACAGGAGGCTCCCGCCACGCTGGGAAGTCCTCTGTTGTTGTCACAGACAACGGAGCTCCCGCTGGCCGCACCTCAGGATACTCCGTCCAAGCTTGAGTCTTCCGCACAACAACCGGTCTCCGAACGGAAGAAGAAGAGGAAGAAGAAGAAACACGGGCCTGTAGACTCAGATACGCTTCCTACTCTTCCCCTCGCCTCCCCTCTCAAACTACCATCGACTCCCGTGTCACCGTCGCTGGTGTCTCTTAAGAAGCCGTCAGAAGGTATTGCATACTGTGAAATCTCCGCAATTGTTGCTGACAATGTTGTTGCAGAGTCTACACCATCGTCACCCAGAAAGCAGAGTGTTTCACCTGCCAAGTCTCACTTATCGGTGTTCTCCCCTGATCCCTCCTCTGTATTGAACTTGGACGGTCCACCTCCGGTCGACGCAGACGGGGAGCCGCCTTCAGCGTCCAAGAAGAAACGAAGGAGACGAAAGAAGAAGAAGGCTAACGCTGAGAAGGCTGCAGAAGCCCAGGAGGAGGAGGATTCGTGAAGGGTCCTGCAAGACCTTTGACGGTTCGCAATTTTTGCGCTGATTCTCGACGTTCTCGACTCTCATACACTCTCCCAATAATTTTTCAGACATCTGCGCATTCGACTAGTGTGCTATATCTACCCTACATCTGCTGTTGTGTATACTTGGTGTACTCGCATCTCTTTTTGCTCACAATGCTCTGCTGTAGCTCTGTCACTGTATCCCACATTTTATCAAGCACAACACTCTGTTACAGTCATATTCGTACAATCCCCTCATTTACTCCACACACAACAGGAATAAGATACCTTGCCACATGGAACAACAGCATAAAAACCAAGAATAAAGAGTTCGTGAAACTCGAGGTCACGCGTAACATAAAAATAACGGGATGGGGAATCTGCATGCAGATCATGTCGTTCAACGACGTCTGGAGCCCCGAGCGTCGACTCTCATGTCATGCCCTTCCTTCCTTCTCTGACGCATCCTCCGTCTCCGCTCCCTATCCCGTTCGTCGTGAGCAGCATGGTTCATAGCGATACCAGTCGCGTGCCGAGTGCGGTCGCGGGATATGACACCTGTAAGCATGGTGCCATGTCCATGGTAAGGCGGATGTGTGCGGTGGGGGAAATGCATCAAGGGCTTAGGGCCTCGGTGGTCACGAGAGCCGTAGCGTATATCGTTGACGATGATGGCTCTGTTGCCGCTACCGCTGCGATGGTGGTCATCGCGGCGGGGCTTCTTCAAAGTCCCTTGGCGTCCCCCGAAGACGGAGAACATGCGCCAGGATGATTGCCCATCAGGCCTCCGACGTTCCTCTGACCGCCTCTGTTTCCTCCGCCGCTCTCTCGCAGCCCTTCTCATTTCGTCGATACCGCGGCTGCGAACACGCTCGTTGCCAGTGATGGTACCGCGCAACTTTGTGATCCAGCCATGGATGGTGGAGTTCTTATACTCGTATGGGCGACGACTACGGTTGCGCGGGTCTTGCTAATGGACAAAACGGACATGAGCTTCAAGAGGTCATTTCGGTGTCATGGTAGTACTCACCGAGTCCCATTCGATTTCAATCATCGCTAATGTTCGTGAAGAATGGTGGGGTATTTGAAACAGAAGGAGATACGGGGGGTCTGTATATAAGATTCTGGTGAAAGTACCAGGACTGTCGCAGGCGATCCAGATGTCAGCACATGTTTGGAACTTTTGTTGAAGTGCGCTGCTGTCCTGGGATAATGAAGGGGTCTAGCCGAATTACGTCAACGGACACGTGGCGCATGAGCTGTCCTAGGAATGCAGATGCAGCGTGTCCACTGACACCTTGTCTCAGACTCTCCTTCTTGATCTGCACGATTATCGCATTGCAACTAATTCTTGTGAATCTTATGGCACTGCTTAGTCGATGATCACCCCAAAGCTCATCGCTGTATGGAAAAGACATGCTCTTATCAGGTCAGGCTCGTTACGCTCCGTCATCTCGTGTTATCAGGCATCCAGCTAAATATGTATCTCATGTATAGGGTTATGACATGCCAGGCTGCGCTCTGCTTGATGGGGTTCGGCATGGGTTTTGGACTGTCTGATTATGGATCCAGTGGTTCTAGTAGGATGCCCTACGGTCACTCGTTGATGAAAGGTGCTGCTTCCTGCCGCTCCCACTGCCTCTGAAACCCTCTTCCGGGTCTTCATGCATGCTGGAATATGTTCCGTGGAGCAAATATCGGGCTGGACAATGGCTTTTAGATACCTGCAGCGATATGCGTTTGGACATTAGCAAGATTGTCCAAGCTGCGCACGATCTGTTGCGGTTGTTCAAGCCCCATTCACCCCGCTTCATAGCATCTGTATATTGTGGCCACCGGGCCCGGAATTATTCCTTCACATCTCTCCGATATCGCTCAATGATTCACGGTCAATATATGATCGAGTAGATCGAAAGCGGAACCAAATATATTCGATCGTACGGTGGCGTCCTAGTACGTTCTGATTCAGCTCATGTACTCAATCGACTCATATGTCGGCATAGGTTCATAGGACGTTGCTCGTGAATTACATTCGTATGTATCACGCCCACGTCGTCGTTGTCGTCTCTGAGCAGCGCGCGGGTCACTGCATGCACGTCGCGTGCGCGCGTCGCCAGTACTGCACTACTCTCGGAGCTTACGTTCTGCAAACTATTGAACATTCCTCAATCTGCGCGCAGGCTGCGTAAGTTGACTTGTGCTAGCGGCTGACAGCTTTAGATCTTCGAGGGGTGAGTAGCTCGTTGTCACTTCCATGCATAGTGGCAAATCCCTAACGCACCGCTTGGTACCAGTGTGGGGCCCACGACGCCTTAGAGGTCCACGACCTCTGCCGACACAAAGCAGTGTGCCAAAAGTCTGTCTGTGATGCGCCAGGACGCTCCTGCCAAGGTATGAAGTGTAGATTGGAGGACATTGTCCCTGTCCCAGTCACGGACAAAGCATAGCTTCAATGATATCTTCAAGAACCGGAAGGCCCCGTGCTTGTCCCCCTCGTGGTCCCTTGGAAACGAGCATAGCAATGTTGAGGATGGCGTGATGTTGCCAGCGCGGATACCCTGTGCATGGGATTCTACTAAGTCGTCAAACGTCGGCGTCCTACCCCCCGATGTATCCCGCCATTTTTCTTGTCTGCTCTTCAATATCACCGTGCATCTCGTGATCGATCTGATATGCATACTGCTTCAGGAACCTCAATCTTCTCAAGCCTTCAGGAACTTTTACCTTTTCTCTGGAAGCTGTCCTGGTTTGGGCGTATGTGCCGGAGCGCTCGAGCGTGTGTAACATCCGGATACGTTCGGAAAATGTCCTACCTCCCGAAAACGCGTCGCAAGTCTGCATACAACGCACGCTGACCGTCGTTCTCAAACTCAACGGCAATCCGAAGATCCTCCCATTCCCTTTGCTGAGACCGATGAATGGCTGGCAATGTGCGGGACGTGTGGTGGACGGGAGATACCGAACCTACCGGGCTCGACGACGGACCGGATGCCGAGGACTGTGAACGCGGCGGACATACTTGGGACATACATACATCTGTGTCTTCCAGATGATCGCTCAACGATTCCCTTCCCCGGGCCCGTGTCATTCGCTTCTACTCGATCGTGGTGCGCAGCCCTGTTCGTACGCCATTTTGATTACCGCGGTCCTACCGTGCATCATTTAGGTGTCCTGGGCATGGCTCGCCCATTGTTAAATTTGCAGGTCGCTTCGAGGTACCATGAATGGAACTGTGACCAACTCACAGCCATGATTTTTTACACGGAAGTTCAAGTTTGTGCGTTTGCACGCCACACTGTGCAGACTAGGGAGAACAGGAGCAATGGTCGGTGGCGATCGCACTGGCCAATGTACTCATAGCGTACGGTCGGTTGTTGCATCCGTTACGCCTGAGGGTCTCCTTCCCTTCTTCACGTCAAGACAGGAGTCACCGATACATCCGTCAACAGGCGCCCGTACATCCCAACTAGGTTATCAACACCTCGACGGATCGGAGCGCTGGGCAGTGCATACTTTCTGCCTTTTGCGAGTTCATGCAAACACATGGTCTGCTCGTCCTACGCCGCACGCAAATAGAGGGCGGTGAAGGAAAAACGTTGTCAACGCTCGCTCGCACATACGTGCTGAGGCTAGTGCAAGCACGGAGTGCCGATGAATGTCGCGGTGGAGAGTCTGGAGACCTAGCTTGGCGCGTCCTCCTCCAAGTGGGCTGCTGAGGTACATCCCGCGATGTCCGAGAAATCATAGGACAACGATCTGGAGGTATCAAGACAAGCATGGTACAAACCTGATGGAGAACCCGGTATTCATCTCAGAGATCTTTGCAGAGCTGGCATAATTGACATCTCTTTGCGATCTTCAGTGAATCTATGTCCTCGCGTACCTGCGAACGAGCAAATTCTACACTGCATTCGCTCGACAAGGGCTATGACAGCATTCAGGTTGTAGAGCCTAACTCTTGCGCAAGATCTACAAATTCTCTCGGAGGAGTGATTTATGCGTGGTGAGGGTAGACGCCTCCCTTCCCTCGTGCGGTACAGGTTTGGATATTGATGGATTTTCCGGTCATAGTCGATGAGGTAGCCCTTTCAAACTCAGCGAACCTGATCTTCCCATGCGTCTAACCTGACGCTTGCCAGTTCGGTTCCATTCCCACCCAATTTGGCTGTGTGCTGTGCATAGCCTCCGTACTGTGCTTCTGCCAGTTACTCGCACCAGAGAGCTCGGTCCTCTGTCCTACCGCACTTTCGCTATGCGCACAAACACGGAAGGGACTTCAGTCCGCCGCAAGACCATTTCATACAAAACCTATAGCTCGTCGTGGCCCAAGATGGTGACACCAGACAAGGTTCAACTCAGAAGAAGACAGACATCGCGATGTGGAGAAACCTCAGCACTATCATCGAGGGCAGGTTGTTCCTGGGAACGTATGTGGTCTTCTGCTTCTTTTTGCACAGCATCTTTCTGACGTTTCCCTCTTATACCCGTCTTCGTACCCACCTTATCTTAACCCCGTCGACTCCCTAATTCACTATCGCACTGCTCGCGTGCGCAGTCTCGAGGCAGCGAAATCGCCTCGGGTCCTCTCCGACCGTCGAATCACCCATATAGTGTCTGTCGGAACCGAGCCAATACCTGCGGATAATCCAGCATCCGGTATCCGACAACTTCGTATTCCTATCGAGGATGTCGACTACGCGGATTTGCTGATCCATCTGCCTTCTGCTTGTCGATTCATCCATGACGCCATCGCGTCGGGAGGCGCGGTCCTTGTCCATTGTGTGCAAGGACTTTCGCGGAGTGCCGCTGTGATTGCTGCATATTGTACGGAGATCTATCTGCCTCTTCCGTGCCTTGCTCACCTCTTGCTTCCTCTAGTGATGTGCTCCAAGCGAATCAGTCCTACCGCCGCGATGACTGCCGTGCGACAAGGTAAGCCTTATCAGCGCTCTACACACGTCTCCAAAGTCTCACAGATTCGATCTCGATAGCGCGTGAGCAGGTCTGGATTAATCCTGGCTTCCAGGTAACGTCCAACCTGTCATTCATAACGCTGACAATTGTATTGACCCCATGCCTGCAGGAGCAACTCGTGTTGTTCGAAGTCTGCCAGTATAACCCACATCCCAACGAAGGGGTGTACAAGAAATGGAGGCAGAAGATTGCACAGCACATCCAGGGATGATACCCATAACAGAGGATGGACCATAAAGTGTTCCCTCGATTCGTCACCTGGTCCATTTATTCTTGAAGTATTTTTTGCATGTTTCACCGCTTATCTTCTTCTCATTGTTCTCTTGTCGCTCATCTTGTCTCGGTTTGCTTCCTTTCATCGAAGAGCAAGAAAAGTTTTGCTTACCTTACTAGTCGCGTAGTCTTTCTCTTCATCATCTTGTACCACCAGCCTTGTACTCATAGCGTCCTGTCCTGCCGCCGCAATGTTCTCCTTATTGCCTTTAGACTCCTTGCAATCCCTCCGTGGTGTAGTAGCTTATTTTGTACGCGCATTCTTGTCATGGGTTATGAATTTGAAATCTTGACTGCGATCGAATTCAGTGTTTTCCTGTTCACAGTGCCTCCGAGTTCTCTTTTAAAACGGTACCGACGGCGAGCATGTTGAAGGGTCCGAGATCAAGTCATCGCAGATGCAGATCGACCGTCAAAACCCTATCTAGATTGCAAATCCCCCTCCCAATTGCACAGACGAGAGAGGCGATGTCCCCTTCAACCGACAAGCCAATAACGCTCACTGACTTTCTGGAAATCTTAGCCTGTCAAACGCGTCCAGCCTCTGAGCGCCAATCGTCCTCGCACGTGTCACGTGATCGCGACGCGTCTTGCTCCACTCGTGTGCGATGACGGCTGCGCGGAGGCAACCACCCCATGAGGTCGGTGGCACCCACGATGATCGTTCCTTCTCCGCGTAACTGTGTCCTTGAGGACGGTAGGTGTACCCGTGCTGCGCTCCTTCTTCATCTACCACGACTCCGACTGTATCATGGGGGTCAATACTGGTTCAGCAGCGATTCATATCACTCCCGGTATGTCCGTCGACATCGTGACATGAACACGGTGCTAATATTTCTTGTATAGTTGTGGTCAAAACATTCTACAAACATACTAAGCGGAAGGGCCAGAAGTTGAGAGAAGGCGACCATACAGAGGAAGCAACCGATGACATTCTATTCGACGAGTTCGTATGCACCCTCTGTCACAAGAACAATGCTTCTAACTCTGGCGACATTGCAGAGCATTTCATATCGTTAAAGCTTTCATCGCTCTCGGGACTCGAAACACCGTAGAGTCCCTCCAAAGCTTGTGAGTACAAGCGTACATCTCGCCAAACCATTCCCTGACATCGCTATGCATAAGCACGAACACTCATGTGCCCGCACCTTACTGGGCCTGTGTGGTACCTCTACAGATACCCTTCACTTCGTGCAACAAGGCAGCGGATGCCCTGATCGACTGGTTCGGACCTGAGGATCTGAAACGAGTCGTTGGCGGAGAAAGGTGGTGGCAGATTCGCGGTATGGATGGTATCGACTCGGAATGGATCACGGAAAAGGAGTACCTGGAGGATGTAGATTTTCCCGCAGACAGAGATCTATCGGAAGATGAGGCCAATGTTCCGCGCATGGAGCATCTGGAATCTGTCATGGTGCGCATAACATATCGAGCGCACCAGTTCGCTACTTACTCAAGTGTCACAAATTAATACAGCTGTATGTGCACGGTGGTACGTGTGCTATATTCACGTATATACGTCACGCATTCAGCTGCTAACCGGAATGTCATGTTTTGTTTCATAGGTGCATTCTTTTGGGGGTCTATCAGTACGTCGTTATACTTTATTTCATCTCTTAAACATGCCTCTGATTGACGAGCACAGACACACATCGTTACCAACTCATTCGTTACGGTAGGCATGAAGCCACACTTTCAGGAGAGTATTTTATGACACATCTTACTTTGCAGCACGTAAGATGAAGGGCCGTGTATTTGCAGTGAATTACCGGTACGTTCATTTGTTGACATTCCGGATCCTCACTCTGCTTACATCCTTCCAGTAAAGCACCGCAGTTCCCCTGGCCTTGCCCTCTGCAAGACGTTCTAGCTGCATGTCAGTGTCACAACTACGTGATTTATTTTATTTGCTTGACTGAGTTCATATCGTAGATTTCTACTTGACATCGCCACCCCCAGGGGCGCCACACAAAGCCGTCTCGCCGTCCAAGCTGGTTTTCGCTGGGGACTCTGCAGGTGGAGGGCTATGCCTTGCAGCTCTTACCGTTCTTAGAGACCTAGGCCTCCCTCAACCCGCCGGAGCGGTGTTGATCAGTCCGTGGGTGGATCTCACTCACAGCTTTCCAAGTGTCATCAAGAACACGGCGACTGTGCGTTTTCTGCATGCAGGCCTCAGACTGAGATCAAAGACAGTGCTCATTACGTCAATTGTAGGACATCATCCCGCCTCATGGTTTCGTCCATAAGCCTTCGCCCCTGTGGCCGGTCGATACGCTGCCAGAGGATGGCCGGACACGCGTGTTGCCGGCACCGACCAATCCACCGCCTCGACCGGGACATGCGGATACGTTAAAACCGAGCAGTTCGAGAGTGAAAGACCAGCTGGAACAGCGCATCGAACAGGGTAAGTCTGAAGGACGCGCTGCGCATTCTGCTGAACTGCGTGATGAGTCGGTCGGGAATCAGGAGGAGATGCTTAGAGACATGACGCCGGAGGAGCGAGAGGGTGGATCCAAATCCGCGGCCTCATCAGAATCGGGTGCCGACTCTCAAGATGGCAATAAACCTGGTTATGACACAGAGCTGGACTTTTGGGAACCTAAACCGCCAAGAGTATTGATGAACGATCCTGAAGCAAGGCCGCTGGAGCTGCATTCTCAGATCCAACTATATGCTGCTACGGAGTAAGTGTTACATGTTTTCTATCGATTAATCGGTTTAGCACTTATAACTTTGATATCTGCAGGCAGCTCACGCATCCCCTCGTGTCGCCCGTCATCCAAGGATCTCTCGGAAATCTTTGTCCCCTCTACATTTTGGCGGGCGACGGCGAGGTGCTCAGAGATGAGATCATCTATCTCGCCCACAAAGCTGCCAATCCGAAGGAATATCCTGCGCGAGGTGGTGTCTTGAAGCAAGGCAGACGACAGCAGGAGAACGTAGAGAAGTTCCAGACCCCGACAAAAGTCCATTTGCAAGTATACGACGGTAAGTCAATAATCGTGACCTTGATAATCATCATGCTAAAAATGGTCTCAGGGATGTGCCATGTTCTGACTGTCTTCACCTTTACGGATAGCGTACGTTGGCGCGATACTTGCTGAGTCGTGTTTTTTGCTGATATCGCGTTCGTAGGCCAAATACGCATATCGATCCATTGCAGAGTTTGTCAAACATGTCACTCTCCATACCGCAGAACATCTAGATCGAAATCCCTTCCCCGAATTCCATCTTCCACCTGCAGATATCAAGGATGATGACCTTGACGAGTCCCGCCGCCGACGTCCTTCTCAATCGCGAGTGAAGTCGTCTGAGCAACCATTTTGGCGTACTCATCGACCGAACCCTCCCGGAGGCTCTCGAGAAGATGTCAAAATGTACAAACACAACGAGGGAAAAGCGAAGGAAGAAGAATCGAAAGGTCAGGTAGAGAAAATGCATCAAGCGGAAGGTTTGGGCAGTAGCTCATCCACCACGGTGACTTATTTTCTGGACCGTTAATTTTGCCTACTCATGCGTGAACGTACAGACCCCAAACTCTGAACAGTCCCAGCGGAGAGATATCTCTGGAGTGTCCATGCTCCGCGAACGCGTCGACGTTTTCGGGCACGTTCGCCCCATGGAGCCCAAAGACCAGATCGAAGCCTTGCGCGTTTCGCCGAGCGAGATTGGTCTCATCAAGGAAGGTCCTGTGAAACATTGGTTGGCCGGCCAGGAACAATGGGACAAGAAGTTCAAACGAAGCGCTACGAAGGTTGCAATGAAGAGGAAGTACTATGAGGCCAAGGCGGCGAAGTTGATAAAGCAGGCTCGTGAGCAGGGCTTGGAGTTGAGGCGAGAACATTATCCCTCCCCGACTCGAATCCAATCTACCGCGTCCCTTAATTCTACCCGCGAAGTTGGCAACGAAAGACGATGGGGTAAGCATACGCACCAGTGTCCAGAGTAGATAGCTTATTTTCATTCTTCAACAGGACCGTTTGACATCGAAGGCGAGCAGCCTCCTCCTAGTGCTATTGTAGGTAGACGCGACACTGTAAGTGCTTGTACGTGTTCGCAATTGGAAGGCACTCATCAGGCGTTGCAGCGTGAATCTGTTGCTCTAATGAAGATGATGATCTATCATTCCGCTCCCACCACGCACAAGACCGTACCGAAGATCAAGACATCGGACGCGATTCGGGCTGCATTCGACCCCCAAGATCACCCCACGAAGGCTCCTCAGCAGTCCGTATCTGAGCAACAGATATATGCTCGCATGCTGCCTATTCATGGCGTTAGAATCTGGCAGTCTTTGGTCTCGTGAGTTCTCAGTGCTGTCAATCTTCGTCGATGGTCTCTGACCTGCTGTTCGTGCATCAGATACTTCATGCGTTGCAGCGCTCGCAAGGCTGTAGATGGGAAGGATTACGCCGTGGACAAGATACGCACTACGAGTGATAAGATCGGTATGACAAGTCCCGATCCTACTCCGAAGTCAAGCTCTCCGTGAAAGCTTTTGTATTCCTCGTTCAATCATCTCGATTTATGCGTTTGATTCCCTTTGTATTTATCTTCTTTGCATTCGGACGTTCCAAAATTCCTAGACACCATTCATTCTTTGTATCCCATAGTACATGCACATCACTAGACTTCTTTAGACAGTGGATTTGAACGCGACCTTTTGTTGTCGGCAGAAGGATGAAGCAAGGCGAAAGCATGGACTACACGTGTTGTGCGTGTGAACGCTGATGTAAGCGAGCGTGTGTTGCCTTCTTTAACCCTCGGCCCTCCACTCGCTCTCGTTGTCTTCGTCGACCTTTTCATCAACCACCACTCTAATCATACAGTGAGTATCCGTTCGTGTGTGGTTGTCGTAGCCAGCGACGCGGTCTGATTCGATTGATATAGCCTCTTTCATCGCTAGACGATCAAAATGCGTGAAGTCATCTCTGTACACGTCGGTCAGGCTGGAGTCCAGATCGGTAACGCATGCTGTAAGTGCTACTCTCGCTGCCTCTTGATGCGCGAATTTGGAATTGGCAAAGCACTATGAATGACGCGTCGGGATGTGTTCTGCACTCATTTCGGTCTTTGCAACGCTCTGTGTATGCGGAGAGATGCTGATGATCGCACGATAACAGGGGAGCTCTACACTGTCGAGCACGGACTCAGCGTACGTCCTTTTCACGCGTTTCTCTTTATTGCATAAGATCTGAATTGTTCTCTAGCCTGATGGGCGCCTTGTAGAAGGCTCTCCTTCCGCTCATGACGATGGCTTCAGCACATTTTTCTCGGAGACCTCCTCCGGCAAGCACGTCCCCCGCTCCCTGTACATTGACCTTGAACCCAACGTCATCGACGAGGTCCGGAGTGGCACATACAGGAGTCTCTTCCACCCTGAGACTCTTGTTACTGGCAAGGAGGATGCTGCTAGCAACTGTGAGTACATGCATGGACAAAGCGACACGTTTCACGAACTCATGGTGCTTTGATAGACGCTCGTGGACACTACACCGTTGGAAAGGAGCAGATTGACATTGTAATGGATAAGGTCCGCCGTCTTGCAGACAACTGCAGTGGTCTCCAGGGCTTCTTTGTTTTCCACTCGTTTGGGGGCGGAACTGGTTCCGGCTTCGGCGCGTTGGTCCTTGAGCGACTTTCTACCGACTATGGCAAGAAGTCCAAACTCGAGTTCAGCGTATACCCTGCGCCAACGATGGCTACGTCCGTCGTCGAGCCTTACAACTCCATTCTGACGACCCACACCACCCTCGAGCACTCCGACTGCTCATTTATGGTGTGTGCTGTTTCTAGGGATTTCTAAAACTGGATAATGCTCCTGCTTACATAACGTTTATAGGTTGACAACGAAGCCCTTTACGATATTTGCAAGAAGAGGCTCAACATAACAGCGCCTGGATTCACAAACTTGAACCGTCTTATCGCTCAAGTCGTCTCTTCCATCACCGCTTCATTGCGTTTCGATGGCTCCCTGAACGTCGACTTGAACGAATTCCAGACCAACTTGGTTCCGTGAGTACATGCCCTTTGCTCTCGACTTGTCGATTTGCTGATCGTCTGTGGATTACAGTTTCCCCCGAATCCACTTCCCCCTGGCTACTTTTGCCCCCATCATCTCTTCTGAGAAGGCCCACCACGAGCAGAACTCTGTCGCTGATATGACTTTCTCTTGCTTTGAGACCGGCAACCAGATGGTCAAGTGCGATCCTCGCGAGGGCAAGTACAGTAAGTCAAACATGGATCTCGCTCTTCCTATGCACCATGCTGATATTGCTCTCAGTGGCGTGCGCTCTGTTGTACCGTGGCGACGTCGTGTCGAAAGACGTGAACGCTGCCGTCAGCATCATCAAGACCAAGCGCACCATTCAGTTCGTCGATTGGTGCCCTACTGGCTTCAAGCTGGGTGTATGCAATGAGCCTCCAGCCCACATCCCTGGTGGTGACTTGGCTAAGGTGTCTCGCTCTTTGTGCATGTTGTCTAACACCACTGCGATCTCCTCGGCCTGGAGCCGCCTCGACCACAAGTTTGATCTTCTGTACTCCAAGCGTGCGTTTGTGCACTGGTACGTGGGTGAGGGTATGGAGGAGGGTGAATTCTCTGAGGCGCGTGAGGATCTTGCCGCGCTGGAGAAGGATTACGAGGAGGTCGGTATTGACTCTGCGGATGTTGAGGAGGTTGGCGAGTACTAGTTTCATGGATGAGACGGAGATTTTTGTTTGCATCTGTCGTCCTTTGTGTCTGCCTACTTTCTGAAACACTCGATACCTTTTTGACCGCATTACTTCACGAAATTCACGCTGTTTTCTTTCCGTCCTTTCACGTAGTTTGATAATATTACCAAGAGAGTTAATCGTTGAAAGCCAGAAAGAATGGGGCCATGTGTTGGCTGGCGACGGCAAAGACGGATCAATGGTTTTCGAGCGAGGGCGAGCGCTAAACAAGAGTACTTGTTGCCCAGTGCCCTCACGTTTGGTTCTTCCACCCACCTGGTCAATTTCATCCTCTCCCCTCCATCTCGAGTTTACGACACGTCCTCCTCCCCATCTATACCACAGTCGCTCTCTTTTGCACGACCTACATAACAATGCGTGAAGTAATCTCTATTCAGGTCGGCCAGGCTGGTGTGCAGATCGGCAATGCCTGCTGTATGTTGTTATCACACGTGTATCGTCTTGAACGCGATCTCACATTTTTCTCCTCCAGGGGAACTCTATACCCTCGAACACGGACTGAGTGTGCGTACCACCTGTCCTTGTCGTCGCGCTGGAGCTGATAATCGCTTTTTTGACAGCCTGACGGTCGTCTTACCGAGAACGGTCAATCCAAGAACGACAGCGGGTTCTCGACTTTCTTCTCTGAAACCGGCTCTGGAAAATATGTTCCTCGCTCGCTCTATGTAGACTTGGAACCAGGTGCTATCGAGAGCGTGAAAACTGGTCCTTACAGATCGCTGTTCCACCCTGAGACTATGATTTCTGGCAAGGAGGACGCCGCGAACAACTGTACGCGATTTTACTCCACTCGTTGCTCGATATGCGCTGATGTTTGCCCATCCATTTAGATGCGCGTGGTCACTATACGGTGGGCAAGGAGCTCATTGACCCCGTCATGGATCGTGTCCGTCGTCTCGCAGACGCCTGCAACGGTCTCCAAGGCTTCTTCGTCTTCCACTCCTTCGGTGGTGGAACTGGTTCCGGTTTCGGCGCACTCCTTCTCGAACGTCTCTCCATGGACTACGGCAAGAAGTCCAAGTTGGAGTTCTGCGTCTACCCCGCCCCTCAATTGTCCAGCTCCGTTGTCGAGCCCTACAACTCCGTGTTGACCACCCACACCACTCTCGAGCACTCCGACTGCTCGTTCATGGTGAGTACATGATTTGTCTTCTTCGACGACAATTTGGTGACGTATGCCACTTGCTTTGTGTTTCAGGTTGACAACGAGGCCATCTTCGACATCTGCAAGAAGCACTTGGGCGTGTCCCTCCCCAGCTTCTCCAACCTCAACCGTCTCATCGCGCAGGTCGTCTCTTCCGTTACCGCTTCCCTCCGTTTCGCTGGTTCCCTCAACGTCGACTTGAACGAGTTCCAGACCAACTTGGTTCCTTTCCCCCGTATCCATTTCCCTCTCGCCACCTTCGCTCCTCTCATCTCCTCCGATAAGGCCCAGCATGAGCAGAACTCCGTCCTGGACATGACCTACGCTTGCTTCGAGCAGGGCAACCAGATGGTCAAGTGCGACCCCAAGGAGGGCAAGTACATGGCGTGCTGCCTGTTGTACAGGGGTGATGTTGGTCCCAAGGACGCTCAGAACGCTGTTGCCTCCGTCAAGACGAAGAAGACCATTCAATTCGTCGACTGGTGCCCTACCGGTTTCAAGCTCGGTATCTGTGCCGAGCCCGCCGCTCAAGTCCCCGGTGGCGATCTTGCCAAGACCTCAAGGAGCTTGTGCATGCTCTCCAAGTAAGTGGTTGTGACATCCATCTGCCATAGTCAGATCTGACGGCGCCTTCGTATAGCACCACTGCCATCTCCGCTGCCTGGGGTCGTCTCGGTACGTCTTTCTACTCGTTGTAGAGATCGTCATCATTCTGATATTTTTTTCGTCACAGACTATAAGTTTGATCTCCTCTACTCCAAGCGCGCGTTCGTCCACTGGTACGTCGGTGAGGGTATGGAGGAAGTAAGTCCTAGTCGTATTCTTGATTGTCATGGATCGTTCTAATCAAATGACTGTAGGGTGAGTTCTCCGAGGCCCGTGAGGACCTTGCCGCCCTCGAGAAGGACTACGAAGAGGTTGGCACCGACTCTGCTGACGCTGAGGAGGGTGACGGCGAGTACTAGAGAATGACAGAATGGAACCTGTAGTTGATCGTGAAGGAGAAAAACTTTGCATGATCTAAAGTTTCATACTATACCACATACCCATCTGTCGCTTGCTATTCATAGTCTTCACAGGCTTTGGTACTTCAAGGGGTAGCTTCGTATTGGATTGTATTTTCGTTTGACCCGGGTGGGGGTAAATGTATTCATTAGATCGTGCATTTACTTCAGAGAGCCTTATAATACTTTATGTCGACATGATTACTTGGTGATTGCGTGAAGTCTCATCAATCCGACCCTACTGACAATCCAGCAAGTTGACAAGGTCATAACAATTGGCAAGAGGCATGCACTACCAGTCAATATTCTTTACTGACTCTTCACCAGTTTGCAGGATTCAGATCGCAGACTCGGCCTCTCTCCGAGGCCGAGCTACATTGAAAAGGGGCCTCATGAAGCCGCCAGGTTCCCGCATACATAAATGAGTGCCTACATGACATGAATGGGAGGTTACGGCCAACGTTCAAACGCTTCGCAACCTCACCAGGCTTCGTACTATTGACAGATCTAGAGGCAAACCGCCATGAAAGTTGCACCAGGGATACCACTACTCTGCAAGACGGTCGGCGGACTGCTTCTGCCCTCCGCTGTTCTCGTCGCGACGAGCAGGCTTGCAAACACCTATTTTGGAATCACCGCCCCGAGTTGGCTGCTCTGGACGGCGTGTCTTCTGAGCTCGCCGTTCTTGATTACGTGCACCGTCTGGTATACGATTTTGCGGGAACGGTATGGCGCATGGAAGCTCGGTGCTGAGCCTCTCCCCAGGCTGAGTGGAAAGTGGATTGGCGATGTCGACTTGTTGATTCAGATATTCAAGTTTTATAAGAATGGGTACTTCTGTGCGTGTTTCTGTCCGAGAGGAGGTTTGTGAAGTGTGCTGATGGATGCTTCACAGTCGAGCCCCTGTGGAATGCAACGGACACGATTGGACCAATGTACGATTCGTTCTGTCTTTGGGAGCACGATATCATCTGCTGCAGCCCAGATATCATGAAGGTGATTACTGCTTCATAGCAGGCGGTCACGTCGTCTATCGTCTCTGATATATCCTCTATACATTAGATCATTCTTGCCACGGACTTCGACAATTATTGCAAGGGTAAGCAGATGGGTTGGCCATGATCCATTGTTGAGTAACACTGACACGGATCACTCAGGCCCTGTGTTCCACTTTGCCAACAAAGCCGTCCTTGGGTCGGGTGTGTTCAACGTAGACGGTAAGCATCTAACCCATCGAGTCGGTACATGCGCAAAGAACTAATCCCCCGTGTGCTCAGGTGATCTATGGAGGTGGCTGTCATTTTTGTATGCCGTACTGGAACATTCACTCACGAGAGACGCATAGATTTCACCGTGGAATGTCCCGCCCTTTCTTCAGTCGCGAACGTGTCAGTCACAATGAGGTGTTCGACAAGCACGCAGGCAAGTACTAGATATGCTGTCATCGCTGAGTGGCGTCGTGGACTTATACAACCTGGCACTAGATACGGCCATCACCAAAATGCGAACACATCTCAAAGAAGGATATGCAGTGAATTTCCAGGACTTGATAGCCCGCTTCACACTCGATGTCGCCACCGAATTCTTGTTTGGATCCTGTGTCCATTCCCTCTCGGGTGATTTGCCGTTCCCATTTAATGCTAATCAGCTCGCCGACTCTGCCGGGGCCAATTTTGCGGAAGGATTCGCTGCAGCTTTCAGAGAGACACAAGTTGTTTTGTCGGATCGCCTGATTATTCAGGGTATCTGGCCGTTCACTGAAATGTTCACGGATCGAACGGAAAAGCCTATGAAGGTCGTCAGGAGTCTGCTCGAGCCTATCTTGAAGGATGCTCTGGCTAAGGAAGAAGTCCGAAAATTGGGAGGTAGCCAAGATGTGAAGGATGACGACGACACTCTGCTCGGTCATCTGGTACGAGAGACGCAAGGTAAGTTTGTGTTTTCTTATCTGTCGAGTTCTGTTTGAATGACACATACTGCTCAGATGTTGACATCCTTCGCGACGAGATCACGAATATCATGTTGGCCGGGCGTGATACCACCGCTACTGCTTTGACGTCTTGCGTGTATTTCCTATGCATGTATCCAGAATCTGGCAAACGGCTTCGTGCGGAAATCTTTCAACGGTTGGGTCCTGCTGGTAGACCCACCTATGAAGATATCCGGGAGCTGAAGTATCTTCGGGCATTCATCAACGGTGAGATGTATCTTTCCTTCTAGGCATCTTCTCGCGCTGAGAACGGTCTGCGATAGAGACTCTGAGGCTCTTCCCGCCAGTGTGAGTTTAACATAATGTTCGAAGACAACGGTGTTTAACAACTCGTTGGCAGTCCCTGGAACACACGAATATCTGTGAAGGAGACAACCTGGCCCAATACAAACCCTAATGGGAAACCTTTCTATATTCCTGCCCATGCAAAGTACGTTGTCCTTTATCATGGTGTCATCTATAGATCTGACGCGCTCCTGCTAGCATTTCATTTTCCGTGTTCATGATGCACCGGAGGACAGATTATTGGGGCCCTGACGGTGAGTATCACTATATCGATTACCCTCAAGTCAGCTCTGAACGTAGCAATTGTTTGCAGCGGAGGTATTCGATCCTGATCGCTTCATCGACGAAAGGCTTCAGAAGTATCTGGTTCCCAACCCTTATATCTTCCTACCATTCAACGGCGGACCTCGAATCTGCTTGGGTCAGGAGGTAAGAACTAGCACTCCTCGAGATGACGAATGCCTGATGAACTTGCATACAGTTTGCGTACAACGAGATGTCGTTTTTCCTGGTCAGATTGCTGCAGAACTTTGAGACTATGGAGCTCGATCTTGCGGCGCAGCCTCCTAGCGCACGTCCTCCTGCTGAATGGAAGACCTCGCCCAAGCTCCGCGTGAGGGAGGAGAAGATCCGCCCCAAGCAGCATCTCACGATGTATATGGAGGTACGTGTGAAGGCAAGCCCGGGTCCGTCTTGACTGACTCGATCTACGTGTCTAGGGCGGCTTGTGGGTGCGCCTTCAAGAGGCTTCATGAAGGGAAATGCAAGATACGTGTACGATACGTGTACGATACGTGTACAACACCCAAGTGCCAGTAGATACGAATTAGTGTGTTGTACGAATAGTAGCAGATGTCGAATATGCAGTTATGTTGAGCGCCTACGTGAGAGCGCGCTTGTCGGAGCTTAAAACCGTCAGTGCCTCAGACTCGTCGACGCGAAAGTCCGTTTGAAACCATCTCGACCACCACCGACGCTCATCGTCCCCGCCGTTCTCCTCCCTTCTGTCTTATTTTCTCTCCTCTTTACACCTCCAGCTATGGGTTTGTCAGTCTCGAAGCTCCTCTCTGGCCTCTTCGGCAAGAAGGAAATGCGTATGTCTCTTGCCTCGTCACTCCGTTGAAATCAGTCCCTTCTGACACATCCTCCCCAGGTATATTGATGGTGTGTAGACTTTCGTTACAAAACTCGGTCAATTCTCATGGATGGGTGCACAGGTCGGTTTGGACGCAGCCGGAAAGACCACCATTCTGTACAAGCTGAAGCTCGGCGAGATCGTCACGACCATTCCTACGATTGGTATGTACATTCCATCCTGGCGCCTTCCGACATCCACCCTTACTTTCCCAACCAGGATTCAACGTCGAGACTGTCGAATACAAGAACATCTCATTCACCGTCTGGGATGTCGGAGGACAGGACAAGATTCGGCCCCTCTGGAGGCATTGTATGTGGCTGTGATACTTGACTTTTTTGCGCGCAAAACACTGACCTGATGGCTCGTGTGCAGACTTCCAAAACACTCAGGGCATCATTTTCGTCGTGGATTCCAACGATCGGGAGCGTGTTTCTGAGGCGCGTGAGGAGTTGCAACGGATGCTCAACGAGGACGAGCTACGTGATGCCCTTCTCCTCGTCTTCGCCAACAAGCAGGATTTGCCCAACGCCATGAACGCTGCTGAGATCACCGATAAGCTTGGCCTTCACGGACTTAGACAGCGAACATGGTTCATCCAGGTGAGAGATAACCAGCTTTGTCGGCCTGCTTGCATTACTGACGTGTACCTCTCTCATAGGCTGCATGCGCGACTAGTGGTGACGGTCTGTATGAGGGTCTTGAATGGCTGAGCGCCAACATCAAGCGACGGGTGTAATTGATAATGGGTCCTGGGGTATGGACGTTGTTTGCACGCTTCTTCACGATCCCTCACGATATGAGAAGAGCTTCTTGCGCTACATCACTTTTTCTACCACCTAGTTTCGCTCGGTAGTCTCGCTTTTTTTTCCTCCCAGCCGTCTTTCTCTCCTCGTCTGTTACATACATATTGCAATATTCTTCCTTTTCTCGCGCGCATCGTTAGGTTCAACGACGACTGGCTTGTGCTGGACCCAACAAAACATCAAAACGTGCTCCTCGCTTGTCCTATAGAACAGTGGAAAGTGATAATAGGATGGTTGCAATATACTACACTCGTCAGGTTACATAAGTTATAGTGTCCAAAGGTATCGACCACAACTACGTGGCAAGCGTCCCGGAGTGACTCGTGGCATCGGGGCATAGCAGGTTGTCGCTGCGGAAAAGGCAACCCAGAAGCTTGAAGCTTATTTCTTCGCCGCACTATCTGCCCTATCCTGGGAACACCCTGCCCACCGCCTCCGCTTCCTTCCGTCGTTTCTCTCCTCGTTCTCGTGACGGAGTGTCACGACACTGGGAGCCAAAGCGCGCGAGTTTCTCCAGCAGAGATTGCAGTCGCTTAGCTTTGACGACTGCATAGGTAGTTTGTCGTGTTGTGGGCACGAGGTAGTCTTGTACGGTGTCCGACAGGACGATGTTGGTCATCTGCGCCACCGGAGGATATTCAGCGTTTGGAGAAACAATAGGACAATAGGACGTACCGAGCGCAATTCAACGAAGGAGGACGAGAGTTCCGGACGACCGTTCCGTTTGAACTCCTCATCAAGGAAGTCAACATCCACCAGGATGTTGGAGAGGGCATTCTCATTGATCATTGGGACGTTTCGCCCAGTCAAGAAATCCTAGACACCATACGTCATCAATACAGGATCCTACGAAACCCAGAACGACCTACCGTCAAACAGTTTGCAAGGTACTCAACAGCTGCTCTGTATGCCTTATCTTTGTACCCATCTTTGATGACCAGCGAGTCCACGACGGTCGTGAGCCAGTTCACCAACTCGTAGAGGTACATGCTCGGAGCACTCTCTCGGGTGTTGGGCGTCCAGTCATACTCCGAAAGGCCAAAGAAGTCGTCCAGTTTGGACTTGATAGAGACGTTCACGCGGGCGAGTGCCCACGCAAGCGTGGACGCGAAAGATTTCGTGGCGTTTACTCGGATCGTGCCCCCTCGTTGAGACGATCTGCGGAAATTCCGGTGTCAGTAATGATGCAAATTGGACGGGATGATTTAGATTTGTCCTCACCGGATGTTAGTGAGCGAACGTTCGAGTTCTCCGCAGGCAATGTCCAGGTGCTCCAGGTTCGTTACAATCTGGGCAATCTGCGAGAGATTGGACGTCTTCTCCGCTCTTTGAGCGATACTCTTGCTGATATAGACCGACAACAAGCTGTCCAATGACTAGACGTATCGAAAAACAAACGTTTATGAGCATGAAGATAGAGCACATAGATGCAATCCGCTTCACCTTGCTTAGTAGATCGTCAATGTTCCGATGATGTTGAGATACACCCTCAATGAATTGATAGAAGTTATGCACGAAACTCCGGATCTATTCGACAGAGGGCATGAGATAAGCGGGTCAGAATGGAACGCATGCGACTTACATCTTGACAGCAGAGATAAAAGCTTTGAGACCAAGGCAAGCTGACAGGAAGCGGACTCCTGCGTACAAGTGTGGTCAATCTCACATGACTGTAGTAAAATAATGGTTTTGCTCACTGAGAAAGCGTCTCTCGTTCTTCATTCGTAAGCCAGACAGTCACCAATACACTGTCTCTCTCGGTCGCCGTCTCGACATACATTGGCAGACAGTCGTCTTGTGAAATAATCTGAATGAGAGTATAAGCGTGGAAACATAAAGAATAATTATTTCACGCACATCCTCGAACCGTTTACCAAACTGCTTCTCAATCATACCAACGTATCTCTCAAATAATACTAGGATGAAGGACTGGAGACTGATGGTTGAATACTGGTAAGACTAAAGCAACATACGTCAGGCTGAGTTTGTTCGCAGAGATGCATGAAGCTGAGAGGCATACCTCCAGAGTCATGATAAATCCAATCAGAGCTTCCTTCACCCGCAAATATGCGTCAGGATCGTTCTCATTTCTGAGGGCACCTTCAACCGCAGTACCCATTCGACTGATCACGCCCTCCCAAAGCTCTTCGACGTCCCGTTCCGAACGGAAATTTCCGGTCGTGTCAAGGACATGGTTCTCAATGATAAAGAAACCAACAATTTCTTGCGTGACGGGATAGAGAGAAGACAATGGCAGAGGTTCGGGAAGAATGAGGTCGGATTGGGCCTACATTCCACGGCAGTCAATAAATGCTGCCTCCGGGAAGGATGGTTCTCACCTTGCGATCTGCTTGATACGACCGTCGAATATCGTCGAGCGCATCAAGAGCGCTATATATGTGGACGCATTGATAAAGAGGAGTGAAGTCCACGGTGAGTCTCTCGTTATCCAAAACATTGACTACGATCAGAGTGTCAGTATTGGAGTAGCGGAATGAAAGAGTACTGCTCACACTCGGTCTTCTCGTAGGTCATGACTTCTACTGCACTGCCCACTCTGCTCTGTTTCAATAGCGGATCCTTCTCCCGCCGACTTCGCCATCGTCGGGTCCTTGTCTCCATAGCTTCCAAGGCCAGCAGCCCTACTTGTGAGCTCACATTCCGTATGTCAAGCAACCAGTGTTTGACAGACGCGGTGACGGCATCCTTGATTTGACCCCGCAACGAAGGAAGTGAGGACAGCAAATGCTGGAATAACGGTGTTTGCGAGAGAGACGTGGGCGGCATACTCTCAATGTCTTCCAACGACTGGAGAGAAACACATAACATTCAACATTACGGGAGGAAGTTACTGACAGGTGTAAACGACGGACCCTCAACGCACTCCAGTATTTTCCTTCCTTGATCATCTCCCCCACACGATTCACGACATCCAGCACTCGCAAACAAGCCTGGAGCGTGTCGATCCCCTCGTCCAAGTTGGCTGCAGTTTTCTTCGACTGTAGCAACGCTCGTTTCTTCTCCACCAAACCTCGTCCCACGGTAGATACACTCTGGTCAAGTGAGGTTATGGTCTCCCGAAGATTTGTGGTGTACGACTTGATGGAGAGCAGTGTCGACACAGAGGAAATGAATTCCTGGTAGTTGTCACCGCATATGGTCTGAATCTCGGCGTCCTTGGACTCGACGAGACCCTGAAGAGTCCGTAGGTATGCATCCTGTTGTCTTCCCGTGTAGATCTGTTTGATAATAGGAGCGAGTTGTTCTAGATTCTCGGAGGTAGAGGCCTGATCAAGGAGATGTATCTGTTGCAGCTGCTGGTCGATGTTCTCTTGTGTGAATTGCGGTCGCCGCCGAGGAGGCATGTTTAAGGCTTTTTGTAGATGTACGTATCAATCTGACTGTGTTCAGAACGAGTGTCGCGATTCCAGGAGACCACAGCAAAGTCAAAGGAAATAAAGCGGTGTGCGGTTACAGTGCAAGTATGGGCGGTTGTGTGGCAACCGCTTAATTGAGCGCTCGTCGATCATATAGTCGACGCGTGTTATGTTTTTTTCTCTCTCTCCAGTTCGAGCTGGTCGTTCGTTCTAATTATTCCTCTGTATTCCTTTACTATCCTATCCACGTCTACTTGTGACCTGCATTCTCGAGCGTATCGACACGTCGCTGACATGAACCCCCCCCCCTGGGTAACCTCCTCCTCCGCCTCCTCCTCCTACCTCTCCTCTGCCTAGCATCTTCCCAGTTTCTCAAGTGGGTCCCTAGACCATTTGGCTATATTTCTGCTTGTGACTGACCTTCCGTTTTCCCAGTGACTCTCAACCTCGATACCGAGATCGTAGTGTCTGATGCGTCCCGCCTCACCCCGGCCGCGTACAAGGACTTCTTCGGCTTGCCTAGCAACCCTCCCTGCGTCTACAAGTCTGGTCCAGTCTGGCGGGAATGTATATGACCATCCCATCGCCGACCAATGGCGCGCCATCGGCACGAGCATCTACGAGTTCCTCGACTCCCAGAGTGTCAAGTGGACCTCGATTGACCACATCGCTTTTGCCGAAGAGAAGGAGGTGGTGGTGTTCTGCCCACTCCTCATGTGGATCGGAGTCCAACCCGCGTCTCTCATGTACGACGCTGCTAAGGTCAAGGCCATCCAAGGAGATCCTCGTTCAGGCCGGCTTCCCCGAGATCGAAGTCGCCTTCCGTGAGTCGGTCGTCACTTATTCTGTCGCTCAGGGCCTCAAGTTACTCCCCTTCAACCCCCTTTTCGACCCCGTCCCCGAACTCATCAAGCCCTTCACGCCCACGCTCAGCCTCTCCATCGCGCCCCTGAAGACGCTGACTACGAGGGTACAGGCGCCCTGTACCTACGCGTTGGCAACGCTGACAAGAAGCGCACTGTCCTCCTCACTGCCGCCCTCCTCCCGTTTTCATCAGCCGTAAGCACAGAAGTCAGCCCGCCGAAGAGATCGTTGCGCTCGGAACCGAGGGCTACGAGAATGCCGTTACGAACATGCTGCGTGCGATCGGCCGCCTTGCTACATTGATCGCCATCTTGTTGCCCAAGCTGACCGAGGGCAAGGTGAAGGATACGCGGACGGCGAAGAAGCGCAAGGAGCTCCTGGATCTGGTGAACAGTGCGCAGGAAAAGATCGAGGATATCAACAAGCTTCACGGGGATGTCACCAAGTTTAGAACGGCCGCGTCGCATCACACCATCGGTTTCGTCCTCCACGTCGAACCTATCGTTCCCGGCGACGGACCCCACCAGTTCACCCGCGATTGGGCACTGATTGAACTCTAAGGAAAGGATTGACTGGGCCTCGTTCCAGGGCAACAAGGTCTATGTTGGTGCGTTTTCCATCTCTGACTACGGTATCGTTCCGCGTTCTTAGCTGATCATTTGTGTTTATCACTGCAGCCGAAAACCTCTCGTCGAACGACTACTGCGAGATCATGTTTCCCCGAGTCGAGGACCGGGCCAACTACAAGTTCCCGCGCAGCGGTCTCCTCCAGGCCTACGGCGTCGTGAAGGCCGAGGAGATGCGCTCCCCCCAGCACCTCGACGCTAACGGTTGTAAGAGCCTCCTCGTAGTGAAGAACGGCCTGACCACGGCATCAAGAAAACGTCGGTCGAGATAGCCGTCCTCCCTCCTCTGCCGACGAAGACTCTGGCGCCATCATCCTCGACTGGGATGGTCGCATCGGCATGCTCACCGGTGACGGCGGCTCCACCGACGCGATCGATACCACCTACCTGACCCCGTATTGGTGGCTCGAGGAGCAGATCAAGAAGGCCTTCCCCGGCTTCTACCTCTACGAAGTCCAGGTGAGCTCGACGTGCAACGGGCTCTTCAGGGGACTTTTTTGCGCCTCCTCTGTTGTCTCGTCCGTCCTCGTTTCTCTCGTTTCGTCCCCACGCTCCCTCTCTCCATCCTTCCGTCCCGCTTGTCTATCTAATATCAGTCGCGGGGCCTGCCGCTCAAGAAGTTGATGTTCTAGTAGTGGCAGATCGGAGGAACATGTTGAGCAGTATGCTTTCTTCTCATCACACTACTATGGGAATGGTGGATGGGGACTCGGGCATGAATGCACTTGAAGTATGTTGTGCATGTAGAATGAGACATTTCACGCCGCCCTACGGTGGACGAAAACGCGAATTACTGTATTCTAAGTCCACAGTGCTTAGACACGCGCTTGGCTCGAACGAAAAGTGCCCTAGTCCTGGGCCAGTTCGCAAGCTCACGCTGCTTGCCTTCTTTGAGCTCGAACGGACTGGCCACGCAAGTCTACACGAACGTAGTGAGTACTAGTGTTCAATCCACAGGTGCAGAGGTATTAAAGGTAGAACGAGTCGTACCGAGGAGGGAGACGCATTACTGACTCCGAACTTAATAATAATACTAAGGAAATAGTACCATGATTGCTTAGAGAACGCTGTACTTACAGCTGTTTGCAAAACCGTAGGCTTGTCCGAAAAATAAAGTGTAGTTGTCGGCTTGGGCGGAGCTCAATTCTAAAGCTAACCGGGATACCATTCGACGAAAGACGGCGGCGGCAGGATGGAATCTGACCAAAGTATGCCCGTGCTGCGCAAGCTTCTGGTTGGTGGCATCCAAATCCTGCCTATTTCCACTAGCAGATAACTACTGTATTATTCTCGGACACCTACGATTTTGCAAACAGCTGTAAACGACGTAACAGTACAGTGCGATATCTATGGGCGCTAATCACCGTAATCGGAACCGTCTTGCAGCTTGCCTTTTGCTTGTACTCCGTCCTGTAAAGAACGGCTGGGAACGAGACTAGGATACCCTAGACATCATAGACTTGTCTTTTCAATGCCTGCAACAACTATTCATTTTGATGCCATGTACGTCCAGCAAGTCATCTAATAACACTCATGGCTCACCGTGAAATTCAGCCTTTTCGACATGGATGGCACCCTGGTCGATTCAACGGATGGTGTCGTTGGTGCATGGCACCTCTTCTCCGAAAAATACCCCGGGATCGTCGTCGAAGATATCTTGAGTTGTACGTTTACACTTGTAGCCTTTACATCAAGATGTCACGGTTCACATCCATTTGTTTACTCAGCTGCGCACGGTGTACGCACCGTTGAGAATCTGCGTACCTTCTGCGGTGTTACTGATCCAGACGAATTGGAGGTAAGATATCCTCCTTTCCTTCGGTGACCGATGCGAATTTACGCACCTCCCAGACAGAAGCAACTCGCTTTGAAGAGGCAATCGTAACGTCCGCCTCAATGCCCGGCCGCAGAGGCATCGTACAGCTACCTGGAGTCAAGGAAGCGATGGAAGAAGTAAGGTCGTGTCGTCTATATCATGCTTATGGACTGATTGTTGTGTTACTTAGCTTCTTCCCGGAGCCGCCCTCCCCAAACCCTGTTGGGCAATTTGTACCTCCGCTACCAAGAAATACGCTATATCTGCATTGACGGTGTCCGGAACACCTATACCGGATGTGTTTGTGGCCTCTGAGGATGTCACAGAGGGCAAACCGAAGTGCGCATAATTGACCGCTTGATCCTCATCTCGAAGCTAACCTGTTGCGACCGTTCACTTTAGGCCTGACCCATACTTGGTGGGCGCGAAAGGTTGCGGAGTAGACCCTGCGAAATGTCTCGTAGTCGAGGATGCTCCCAATGGCATTCGTAGCGGAAAGGCTGCAGGTTGCACGACTCTTGCCGTCATTACTTCGCATACCAGGAAACAGATTGAAGATGTTGGACCTGACTACATCGTCGACAACTTGGCAAGGTTCGTCCTCATGATGACTGAGTTGACACACCCACACTAAAGATACCTGTAGCGTTACTTTCAAGAGGTCAGAAGGTGGAGGTGTAGATGTCACCATGAACCATGACTGATGCCTGACAATGCGACTCAACGAACGTCAGAAGACACGATTTAAGGGTATATTGTATGGTATGCTTTGCGCAGCGCGTAACGGACAAACTATAGACATAGACAAACTAGAAGTAGAAAAACGAAGACTAGAAGTAATAACCTCATATGTACAGTTACGAATGCTTTCGGTAGAGATCTACCTGTCTGCGAAACCCTGGACAATTGTTTCTCAATATGGTGTATGTGAGTTAGAAAATGCAAGCTACTCACCACCTTCGCCTATTCGACCGAGGTGTTCTGCCGGTCCGAATCCTATATCTTTGAGTATACGCTCGAAATCTTCTGGACGAAGCTTTAGATTCTTCGCGTTGTCTCTGAGTTTCTTCGGTATTTAGAACGGCCGTCAATGAATGCAGACAAGATGCAAAAAATAGAACCTACAGGATCCATGCGTTTGGCTTTTGCGTACGTATCCCATTCTTGGGGCTCGAGAACGAAGGCTCCTCCTCGGACAAGTACCGAGTGTACGCGCCGAAAGAATCGCGTCAGACCGTCATCTCCGTCGTTGAGATGGATCCATTTGGATATAGAGAACCTGCACAGACACTAAGGAACCCACCTTTGAACAATAAGTCAGAGACTTACGCGACTACCACATCATAACCCTCAGTGTCATCATGAATCTGAAGCCGGGTCCAATCTGCTGTTTGGAACGTGACATTGTGCGGGAAACTGTTCGCCGAAGTGGTCTCGTCGCGAGGCGGGATTGGCAGCGGTCCAAACATGTGTTTGCACGACGCAGGGAAGTAGTCTTCGGACGTCGGCGCGTCAGACACGTCGGTGTCCATAGAAGGGGCTTCCGGTGCCTGCAGACTCCAGACGGTGCGCCTCCTCTTCCATGCAGCGCGAATGAGAGTCTCATCAAGGTCTACGCCGACCACTTTACGGGCTCCCCATGTTTGTGCTGTCTTCGTGACCTCGTGAGTATATGTGGGGGGTTGACAGGAGGGTAAGGGAGATGCGTACCTATTTCACAAGTGACCCAACCTTCGTTACATCCTACGTCTAGGACTCGCGCGTCCTGGAAGAGGTCTGAGGGTAGCAGTTGCAATCTAGGGTCCTGGATGAAGGGCCTTTTCGTGTAGTAGCTAGATGTCNCNGGGTGAGCNTCGTTCAAATAAGGAGGATGTGTAATATGCACCCGTGGTAATTTCCGTGGATCGGTACGGATGAAGATGATTTTACAAACGCAGACATCAGGAATTTTTCGACNGAAGTTATACGAAGTCAAGAGCACCAGAGTGTTGATATCACGACAGGACGGAGTATGGATGGAATAGTTAGAATGGACATTGAGGTCCAGGACTACTACGGGCGTCTGTCAACTTTTACCCTCGAGTCTGACGTACACTTGGATCTCTCTCACCCTCCTCCTCACATTCGTATCTCAAGTTCGCTGNGACGCGTTGTAACATACAACAACGGTGAATAAATCCAACTATGATCACNTTCACGCCCCTCTCAGGTGCTGCTCGGTCCAGTCGGACGACGCCATTAGCCTATCTACTCCAGGTGGACGACATTCTAATTCTGCTGGACTGCGGTTCACCAGATTGGAGCCCTGAGGATGCTACCTCATCTGCGGTGAAGTCGGAGGATCTGAAGGAGAATACGTACCATTGGGAGCAGTATTGCCAAGCATTGAAAGAGTACGTGAAGCATTACCTTAAACCNGTAGCATGTACACCCGCGAATGTCATTTTGTTTTCGAATGAAAGTGATGTCGTGAATTCATGTGTGTGCTGCAATGGATGACCTCGTTAATCANAGTCTTTGTCTANAGGAATGCACCGAACATCGACCTGATACTGATCTCGCATGGTGACTTAGCTCACTCAGGTCTATTCGCGTATGCGTATGCGCATTGGAATCTNCGAGCACCTGCATATACTACACTCCCCGTCCAGGCTATGGCCCGTATCTCCGCCACAGAGGACGTTGAAGGGCTGCGCGACGAAGAGGAATTCTTCAGTGACCCGACTGAATCCCAGGAGCAGGATTCTGCACAAACCGNCAACGGTGTCGACTCTGAGCAGAANTCGAAATCGCCAATACCCGGAGAGAAACCTCCTGCACGNCCGCGCAAATATGTGGCNACNATACATGAAGTGCACGAAGCCTTTGACTCAATCACTGTGCTTCGATATTCTCAACCGTGTCATTTGCAAGGTACGTTCTNGTGTTTGCACTACCTATCATAGCNAACAAATTTACATCTTTACATCTTAGGTAAATGNCAGGGTATCACCATTATCCCCTTCAACGCAGGGCATACTCTCGGAGGTACCATATGGAAGATTCGATCCCCTACCGCTGGCACAGTCCTCTATGCTGTAGACATGAACCATATGCGAGAACGCCATCTGGATGGGACGGTCCTGATACGCTCAACGGGCTCTGGCAGTGCCAACGTGTTCGAGAGTCTGCAACGACCAGACTTGTTGATCACGGATGCGGAACGAGCTAATGTCACTACAGCTAGACGGAAGGACAGAGATGCTGCTCTACTAGGTACGCTTCTTTTGCCCTTAGCAGCCGTCTATGTGGCTCAAGTGTTTCCATGTGCAGATTGTATTGACGCTGCGTTGTCGTCTCGTAACTCGGTTCTCATGCCTTGTGACGCGAGCTCTCGCGTTCTCGAGCTCCTCGTACTCCTAGATCAACATTGGGCTTATTCGCAAGTCAAGTACCCGATTTGTCTCCTCTCAAGAACGGGTAGAGAGATGTTGACATTCGTAAGGAGTATGATGGAGTGGTTAGGTGGTACGATAAGCAAAGAGGATGTTGGAGCCAGTGCGGATAGTGGCAAGGGTAAAGACAGGAAACGAAGGCGGGATGACGATGGTGAGGACGAAGCTCTTGGAGCGTTCGCACTGCGTTTCAAGTCAGTCCATATCTTTCAATCTGAAAGACGACTGTATACTAATCCTCGTGACTTATCGCTTATAGAAATTTGGAATTCTTCAACAGTCCCTCGTCCCTGTTACAGACCTACTCGTCAAAACATCCCAAACTCATCCTCGCCGTACCTGCTTCACTTTCTCACGGTCCCTCTCGTCTGTTGTTCTCGCAATTCGCGGAGACACCTGACAATGTCATTCTGCTAACGGGCAGGAGCGAGGAAGGTACTCTGGGACGTCTGCTCTTTAACCGCTGGAACAGCTCACAGAGGGACGATACGAAGTGGGACAGAGGCAAGATCGGGAACAATGTCATGTTGGATGGGACAATGTATGTCAAGGTACGCTCTGATTTTTCAGTCTTGGTGTACATGATATGAACTTAAACAACTCACCTCACAGGTAAACTCCAAAATTCCTCTGCAGGGAGAAGAGCTCGATGAGTTCCTCCGTAAAGAGCGAAGTACTCAGGAGAAACAAGCCGCGCAGAAAGCCGCGATGGAACGCCAACAGCGTATGCTCGAAGCTGATGAAGATGAGAGCGACTCAGACTCGGATTCGGACTCGGACGACGAGAACGAAGTTGAGCAAGCGCTCGGAGAAAGCGACGAAGAGATGGATACTGCAGCGGATGGTGTGAAAGAATCCAAGCCGCGACGTAAAGGCGGGAAACGACGTGACCCAGACGCGGGAGATTGGGGAGGGTTCGGGCTGGACACGGACGAAGGCATGACGAAACAATTGCTTTCGTATGATATATACTTGAAGGGCAATGTGTCGAAGGCAACGTCGTTCTTTAAAGCGGAGGGACAGGCACAGCGGTTCAGGATGTTTCCGTACGTGGAGAAGAAACGACGAGTCGACGAGTACGGAGAAACCATTGACGTAGGAATGTGGCTCCGAAAAGGAAAGGCCTTGGAAGAAGATACTGAGACGGAAGAGATGAAGGAGATGAAGAGGTTGGCGGAAGATGAGCTGAAGGTAGGTACCCATGGTGTATCGGGAGTAGTCATGATCTGACATGGATACTACAGAAAGTGCCTCGAGAGCCTCCCTCGAAATTTGTCTCGTCTCGAATCGAGGTCCAGCTCGCGTGTCGTCTCTTCTTTGTTGACATAGAAGGTTTGAACGATGGCCGGGCAGTGAAGATGATTGTGCCACAAGTCAATCCTCGCAAGATGGTCAGTCATTGTTCTCTACGCCGGTTCATGATACTGACCATTTCTACAGATCATTGTGCATGCACCCGTAACTGCTACTGATGCACTCATAGATAGTTGCGCTGGAATTCGGGCAATGACGAAAGACATTTATGCCCCGGGCCAGCAGGAAAGCATCCAGATTGGTCAACAGACCAATAGCTTCTCCATATCCCTGACGGACGAGCTGTTGGCAACCATCAAAATGTCGAGGGTAAGCCGTCTGTCCGCAGTCTGTTAACCGGTCTCTGACGGGCCCTGCGCAGTTTGAAGACAATGAAGTCGGGTTCGTCACAGGACGCATTTCCACCTTGGCCAGTTCAACTATTCCGGTTTTGGAGCCTGTGGTTGCGGGGACAGCGACCGGTCCCTCGAATACCCGCAAACTACTGCGAGGACGTATGCTCGGTGCTCGACCAACTGCGCCCCTCCCCCGATCGACTATGATCGGAGAACTCAAGCTGACTGCATTGAAGGCGCGTCTAGCTGCCGTTGGCGTTCAAGCAGACTTCATCGGAGAAGGAGTGTTGATATGTGGTGCGGCCAAGCGGGGTTCATCGTTGGATGGACTGGACAACACGGTGGCCGTGAAGAAGACGGCTCGAGGCCGCATTGAATTGGAGGGCGCTGTGTCGGACGTGTACTACACCGTGCGGCGAGAGGTGTATAATCTACACGCGCTTGTTGCTGCGTAAGATGACATTCAAGTTGTTGAGTTCTATGTATATGTATGGTATCTACGTTTGCTTTCGAGTCTTTTCCTCCAAGTCTCTATTCATGTGGTCGTCCGCGGTGGTGCAATGCCCGAGTCAAAAAGGATGTGAGAAGAAGTCGGGTCCGAGTGCCCGGCGACTCTCAGGCCTCAGAGACGCTGTTTGCTGTGACTGGATTCTCATGATCAGCGACTACGTACTGACTGTGAGAGGAATCTCGAAGGGGGCCTTGGGTTTGCATACTATATAAGACCCTGACATGCAGATCTTATGTTGATCCCAAGACATGATCATGCGCGTCCCTCCTGGTGCTCCGCATGTCCTGCGGTTTCTCCTCGCCTTGTCTGTCCCTGTTGTCTTTATCTACATATGCTCGTACTTTGTGAACATCCCCACCTGGGCACTCATCTTGCTTCAGGTGGTCAGTGTGCCGGCTTATGTGGCGGCTCGCCTCACCAACAGGCACTACCGTCAAGTTCGCGCCGCAGCTCGGTACGGGGCGGTCTTACCTCCCGCCCACAATGGAAAGCAGTTTGCCAACTTTGATGTCCTCGTCAAGTTCCAAAACATCTACAAGAATGGTTATCCCGGTGCGTTCAGAACTTGGCCTTATTACACGCAGGCGGAGCATCAGGAATGTCTAACGTCCGTGTACAGGGGACGGTTTGACGGAAGTGCACGCAGAGCTCGGAGGCACGTTCAACTTGGCAATACTATGGGACACCACCGTTATAACCAACGATGCAAACATTATCAAAGTGCGCCATGTACCGTTCCTCGCTCATCGAATGCTAACCGATGTTTACTTGTCAGGCGGTCCTTGCTACTGATTTTAGCAACTTCATCAAAGGCAAGCACTTCCAGGCCTTCATGTACTCGGTACTGGGTACGGGTGTCTTCAATGCGGACGGTACGTCCTGCAATATTTCATCGTTGATTCCGGTCTATTCAGCTTTGTATTCAATCCTCTAGGTGAAATGTGGAAGTCAGTTTGTTCCAACGGCCGCCGAATTGTCCATTTACTGACGGGCCGTATTTGTGTACCAGGTTCCACCGTTCGATGACCCGACCATTCTTTAGTCGTGATCGAATCAGTCACTTCGATATCTTCGAAAGACATGCAGGTCAGCCTGAGGAATCACTCGTCATCGCAAAGCTTCGTGACTGACGCGTCAATGAACCATGATAAAGATGAAGCAATTATCAAGATGAAACAGCGCCTTCAGGAAGGACATGCTGTGGATTTCCAGGTAACGAGTCCTTCCGTTTGCAATGTGGTCTCTTTGTAGACGAGCTAACTCACTGAACCTAGGATCTTATTTCTCGGTTCACTCTGGACTCTGCGACCGAGTTCCTCTTTGGTGTCTCCGTCAACAGTCAGAAGTCCCCGCTTCCATACCCTCCTCGCTCTGCTGCCGCCGCCCACCAGCAGGAGAATGCGGCTTTCGCTGATCAATTCGTACGCGCATTCTCTCGGGTACAGGATACCATTGCGGCACGCGGTCGTCTTGGTTATATTTGGCCTTTCCTAGAGATATTCTCAGACAAGACTGCTGATGACATGAAGGTCGTTGACTCGCTCTTGAACCCCATCCTGGAAAAGGCTTTGGAACACGCGAGGAACGAGAAGTCTGCTGGCCTGCGCAAGGACAACGAAGTCGAAGATGTTCACGAGGACGACACTTTCTTGGATCACTTGGTACGCTGCACCACGGGTCAGTATTCAGTATCATTATTTGTCTCTCACCGTGTTGACTTCGTCTTCTGCAGACAAGCAAGTCCTCCATGACGAGATCTTGAACCTGCTGATCGCAGGACGCGACACTACTGCCGGCACCCTGACGTTCTCCATCTACTTCTTGTGCATGTACCCCGACATTCTTGCACGGCTGCGCAGAGAAATCTTGGAGGCTGTGGGACCCTATCGGAGGCCGGATTATGATGACATAAAGGACATGAAATACCTTCGGGCCTTCTTAAACGGTACGAGGTCACAAGTTCACCGCAGTAGTACTGCTAACATCTGATTTTTGTCCGGTGTAGAGGTTATGCGGTTGTACCCGGCGGTGTAAGTACAGTTGTATTCACGCTCTTACTGCTGCGCTGACCATACTTATGACGGTCTAGTCCTTTCAATGTCCGGTATGTAGCCATTCATGACCGTGACGTCCTCGTCTCGGTCTTCTGACCGTAGCTACATCAGATATTCTATCGACGATACCACCGTTCCCAACCCAGATCCTAATGGAAAGCCGTTCTTCGTACCAGCGGGGACTCCGTACGTCAACAGTTCCAGCATGTCGTAGCTATACTGAAGAAGGTACTCTCTAGTGTCACCTACTCTGTGCTCCTCATGCATCGCAGGACGGACTACTGGGGAGAAGATGGTTTGTCACGCCATATTGTTATTCGTTTTCACAATTTAATCAATCATGCTTGCAGCTCACGTCTTCGATCCGGACCGCTTCCTCGACGATCGAATTCAGCTCCTCCTCGCCAATCCCTTCATATTCCTTCCTTTCAATGCCGGCCCTCGAATCTGCCTAGGACAACAATTCGCATACAACGAGATGTCTTTCTTCTTGATCCGCCTCCTCCAGAATTTCTCGTCCATGGACTTGCGTCCCGAGAGTCAAGATCCGGCGACGCTGCCTCCGAAGGAATGGTCGAAATTCCCTGGCAGGAAAGGCATTGATAAGATGTTCCCCAAGTCGCATTTGACAGCCTACGCAAATGTGAGTATATTGTGTCGAATATGTGGCCTGTTGTCTTACGTTTTGTCGAATACAGGGCGGAATGTGGGTGTCGATGAAAGAAGCCGACGTTACAGATACAGCTTGAGATTCCTGAAGAACGGCTTGGAGCAAACTCAGCTATTTTAGGTCTACAATGGATTTCAGTATAACCAGTTTTCAGGTGTCAGGTTCTTTACAAGTACACATATTCGACAGCTTTGTCGTACGATTTAATTATGCAGTCTTCCCAGAATCTTCTTTCAAGCTCACGATGCGGTTCAATACCAACCTGTCGCCCTCCTTCCACTTCGGTTCAGCACCCTCAGCTTCGTCCAGACACGCCAGCTTCGACTCCCTGTCCACGGCGAAGTACGCCACGCGTAACCCCTGGAATCGGATAGCCTCCATACCGACGAGCTGTTCATCTGTCGCTTTCGGTGTCCCGTCATCCGTATGCTCACTCTCGCCCGCGCTCTTCAACGCCTTCTCCGTCCTCGCCTTACTCTCTTTCTTAGCCTGAGCGTACAGCTGCTTCGCCAACGGCCAAAATCCAACCTCGATCATCGCGTGCGTGTGCGTGTCCAAGCTATGCGGGTTGATGTCGGCTTTAAAGTCAGGAACGGCAGCGAGGGGGTTGTCGCTCTTGAACAGCTGGTGGAACACGCGTGTTTCGTCGACGCGGACAGGGCTGCCCGACGGTTTGTGTTCCGCGACCCACTGGATGAACGCTTTCGGCTTCTTGCTTGCCGCAGGGCCGTCGTTCTCGAGCTTGCAGATGAGCTCGGTGACTTCGCCTGTGGCTGGGTCTGTCTTGTACGATGTGCAGGTGATAGGGTAGGGAGCTTGGAAGAGACCGACGGTCTTTTCTGGGGCAAGGCGGAAGTAGTCCTTCGAGTCCTCTAGACGGAAGTCATCTGCGTCAATGTAGAGAGTGCGCGTGAACGGTATCTTGGACGTGCCGAGCTCGGGAACCTTCGGGTGAAGCGGCTTCTCGAGCAGTTGGAAGTAGTCTTTGGGCAGATTCTCAATAGTAACCTTTAACGGCTTGAGTACCATGAGCAAACGAGGTGCGGTGCTCTCAAGATACTGTCTGACAGCCTGTTCGAATCGAGAGACCTGGATGTTAGAGGCTGCGGTCGAGACACCGAGCCCGTTGACAAAGGAAATGATTGCGCCAGGAGGGACACCACGGCGACGCAGGGCGATCAGGGTGTACAGTCTGGGGTCATCCCAGTCGCTGACGTATCCCTCCTTGACAAGAGAAAGAATTTTGCGTTTGGAGTTGATGGTTCCGGTCACGTTCAGACGTCCGAACTCAGACTGTTTGGGCTTGTAAATCTCCAAAGCGTCGCAGAGCCATTCATACGACTCTCGGGACGCGACGAACTCGGTTGTGCAAAGCGAATGCCTGATAGAGTAACGATGAGCTTTATCAGCAAATGTAATAGAATATATGACGTACGAGATGTTCTCAAAGCTATCACACAAGCAATGCGTGAAATCATAGGTGGGGTACATCTTCCACTTATCGTGCGTCCTGTGATGAGGTGCATTGAGCACTCGGTATGCCACCAGATCCCACATCATGGTGTTTCCGGATTCCAAATCCATCTTCATCCGCAGAATGGCCTCGCCAGACTTGTATAGTCCTGTCCGCATCTTCTCGAACTCCGCCAGAGACTCGGATACTGGCCGTGTTCGGTGCGCACAGGCTTTACGAGGACCGCGCTCATCACCTCCACGATTGGCATAGATCTCCTCCGCTATAACGAAGAAGACAGATGAGAAAGATTCACGAGAAGAGCTGATCTGAACACACCTGTGCAATGGCATACATAGCCCTTGTCCCTCTTGATCAGTTCTACGGCGAGAGCGTACAGGTCATCGAAATGATCACTTGAATACGTGATCTTCCAAGGCTCGAATCCAAGCCATCGAACAGACTGCAATATGCTCTCGAAATATCGACCCTCTTCAGCTTCAGGATTGGTATCATCGAAGCGGAGGTAAGTCTTTCCACCGTGGTGTGCTGCGTATCCAAAGTTGATGAAGATAGCCTTGGAGTGCCCGACGTGAAGGAAACCGTTAGGTTCCGGAGGGAATCGCGTGAAGACAAGCCCACCAGTAGCAGCCAGATGCTGCTCGCGAAGGTGTGGGTGGAGCTGAGGGTTCTCACCAGGTTTGTGGAGATGACCAAGGAACCCTTCAGAGAACACAGATCTCGATGTGGAAGCAGCTGGTGCCTCGGTCTCTCCCTTCGCAGGCGCTTTGTGTGCAGCATCCTTCTTGGGTTCCTGATTCATGATACTATCAGGGTGAGTTGTATGTATAGTAAGGTTTGAAAAGAATGGACGTACCTTCCCCTTTGGTTTCGCTGCCTCCTTTGCGCCAAACTTCTGTGTGAAGGCGGTCTCCACCGCGTTCTTCACGTCGAGAGGGCTTGCCCATCGAAGATCTGGCAAGCCCTTCAGGCCACTAATGACGGCACCCAAATTGGCCCAGCCAGATGCGGCGCTGGAGGTAATGTAGGCGGTCGCATGAGCGGCGATCTCAGCAGGGGTAATAGTGAACCCTGCACACAAAAAGCATTAGCCAAAGCCTCACTCGTATACTTGAAATTTACGCACCTACGCCACATTGCTTGTCAAAATCGACATGATCGATGGGTAACGCGTTTGCTTCTAGGTATTTCGCAGCAGCTGAGATAGTAAATGCAGTAAATTCAATGGTCATGCAAGTAGGGGACGAAAAACACGTACCAGTCACTTGGTCTGTACTCTTCAATCTTCCGTCCAAGATCGCATCTACGGCGTACGTCCTCTCGGGTACAGCCAACTTCGATCCTGAAACAGCAAGGGCAGCAAACAAGACCGCCTGCTTTTCCTCTACATTTTTGCCTTTGAGTCCATGTTTATCGATGATCTCCCGGAGAGTAGCAGCGCCCTTCGGGTTTTTGGCTGCCTCCGCCGCTTTTGCCTGAGTTAGTCCTAGCGACTTGAACAACTCGATTAGTTCTGTCGTTTCTGAAGATGGAGTTGATTTTGGAGGCATCGCAGGTAGCAATGAATGGCAAAATAGGGTATCTGTGATGAGGGTACTTGGAAGCTATTGCCCAAGTTTCTGTCGTCTGACACTGACTCTGAAGGACTCGACTCGTTATCTTATCGGCCATAGCTACCGAAGATCTAAAGATCAGGATCGAGATCGAGAGCCTGGCTTCTATACGGTATCTTCAAACAGCTGCTTTCTAGTATTGGACTCGGAAGTGAACGTTTGAGCACTGAATATTGGACCTGCGCGACTGTCATTGCATCTCTATACGTGGACAATAACGTCGCCAGCCTCTCCAACAAACATCTTGTCCCACTTCGTGCCATTGTTCTTCCCTATATCTTTCTTCTGCTTGATCTCCTCGTCCCGAACATGTAGGCCTGCCAGTGTACGCTCAAAATCGTCCCCAGACTCCAAGAAGGAGCTGGACAGTTCATTGATGACGTTCAGAAATATCTGGGAATCACGGGCACCCTTGCCCCATGGAAACAAGATGCCAGCATCCGAGAACGAGGTATGTCTTGCGCGGATGAGCGACAGTAGTCTGACTGGGGGTTCGTCTTTGGTGGTCGGTTCACTGCTTGAATGCGGCTGTTTCCAAACGTCTGTCAATTCCTTGAGTCTAGTGAAGTGGTCTTCCCAGAGCGTGAACCCCTCAGAGTTCAGTAAGAGTAGCTTGGGAACCGGTCTCGGGGAAGCGTCGATAGATTTCTCGACTTGCCAAGGGGTGGGTCCCGGGCTGGGCAGTGGTTCCAACCAAGGATCCAGTGAAATGGCATGTGTCACTGGCAATGGATCGAATTCCATTCCAGCCAATGTAGGAGGGGGCTGGGAAAGAAGGGAAAGCTGCTCGTGTTCTTCAGTACTGTCTTTTGGTGGTATGAACACAGGGTACGTACAACAGTTGCACCTCCAAATGAGTGTCCCGTGAGGTGCACACTCTCGTCGCACCGGAGTTTCGATGAAGAGCCTTCGTCCTTCATCCAGCTCTTCCAAAATGCAGCGTCGTCAGACCTTTCGTTGAGCTTGAAGTTCCAAGGCCCCTCTACGGTGTGCAGCTCGTTGCAATCTAAATCATCTGTGAACCATGTAAGCTCACAGTTGCACAGCATCTGAGCAAGTTCGTACCAGCTAGCGTGGAACCCTGCCTCTCAATAAGATCTCTAAAACGTGTACATGCCAGATATATTTCTAATCGTCGGAGTTCGAGTTGTTCTGTGCGCAGAAGGAATTTGTCGTCAACTTCGGTTTGATTTTCCTGACTAGAAACAGATGTAATCAATTACAGGAAGACCCCACCGATCGAAACAAACTCACTAGGCATCTTCAGGCTTCAGATAATACTCATACTCCGGGGTAAATGGTGTCTGAGACCCAGGTACGGGAGTTCGAGCCATGATGAAAGGTGACGAGCCATCGTGATGCTCAATAGCAAGTACAACATTGCCCTGAGAGGCAAGTCGAGAGCAGAAGTGACTGTAGTTTGTGCGCGTGCCCCCAAGCCCATGTGAGAAAATGACGAGTGGCCATCGCTTTCGAGAGGCTTCCAACCTTTCGCTGGGATTCAGTAGTCGTGCATTGGTGTACACAGGAATCTGAGATGTAGATTAGTACCCTGCATGAGACATGACGTGCATTTCGGCTCACCTTTACGCGAGAAGCTATTCCACCTAAAACCCACCACAATATGAAGAAGGACCACCCCGCGAACTTGGAATAGCCACGCAATGTCTCTTTGGCGGGACTGTTATTCAATTTTGAGCTAGTGACTAACATATAGGTCATGAACATACCAGACGTACCTGCTCAACCAATGCAGGCCCTTCCAGGGTTTCCTGCGCAGTGGTGACTGCGACACATCCGCAGGATAGTAAGCAGTGAAAACTACCTCTTTCAATGTCAAAGCCGGTGCATGCGCTGCCCCACCGTTGGAGGCGTTAGGTCTCAACTTTGACCTGCCCACGATATGACCTTCACCGAACGACGTGGCAAAGGTCGTGGCACCGACCACATACTTTCCGAGAATATCAGGTAGGGTCCACATAGACTGCGAAGCGAAGAAAGGGAAGGGAAGTCGTGTGAGTTCCTGCGCATCATGATAGAGTGTACTGTATTTGATATGTTTGCGCTGTCGGAGGCAGAGGCGCGATCATTTTGTGTCTTGACTCCAACCCAAATCTAGGGTTTAGTAGCCACACCTACTAATCCGTTCTTCAGTCAAACGAAGTTTCTAAACACAACTAACAAATGATATATGCAAATGGGTCCGGTTGAAGTCCGCACTACCAGGTACATTGAAACCCAATATACACAACAACGTTAAGAAGAAAGCTGATAAATAGATGACAAGGCTGATATACAACAAACAAATGAGTGAGAGAGCAGTAAGTGATGCAACCGCCTACAAAGTCAGAGCAAACACCATGGCGACAATGCTGAGCAAGGTAGTTAGCCCTACGGCAGGGACTCCCATCGATGCGCCGTCAGCCTGTTGTGTGTTGCTGTCAGAGGTACTAGACGGAACAGCGTCTGAGCTATTCGATGTAGAGCTCGAGGCCGCCTGTGTATTGAACCCGCCCAAGTATACCACGGCCACCGCAGGACCGGGAACCGAGATACTACAGCCCTGCGCACAGGGAACGTTTTGGTCGCTTTGCACGTAGCTGCCAGTGGCAGTGACGGGGACACCATCGCCAACACCTGCCCAGGTCAGGTTGCCCCATGCAATGTTATACTTCTCGTTGACATTGGGAGCGGTCAAGAAGCGCAGCCCGAGGGTGACGCTGGTGCCGGACCCTATGAGGCTGGCGGGGATGGTGAATTCGGTGGATGCGCCGGTGGCGTTGGCGAAGTTGAAAAGGACGAGGTGGTGAGGAGTGTTAGAGGTGGCGTCATAAATACCATAACCGGCGACAGACTGAGTCGCATCGGACGAGGAGTTCTGGACGTTCAGGTCAAAGACTCTGCTACCGTTGGTGGCCTGGAGTGCTTCTGACGTCGGTAGGTAAGCGTAGAATGGGGGGTTGGTAGTCCAAGCACCAGCACCAGCTGCAACAGCAGGAGGAGCGTCGAAGAGGTTGTAGGTAACCCCTGGCTCACGCGTGTGGAGGTACGCTCCAGAGTAACCAACGCTGGCAAGCTGCAGAGCATAATCAACGCTCCACATTGCGACACCGAAGGTATCCGAAATCCCTGGTAAGCCACCGCACGATGCTGAACTGAACTCGTCCATGAGGATGGGTTTGCGCGTAGCGGATGGCTCTTGACGGATAATATCCAGGCCATCGTTTTGCCACTGTGCCAAACTGACGGCGTTCGCGTGGTGCAAGTAGAAATCGAGCTCGTACTTGTGAGTGGGACCGCAGTTATCTTGAGGGTAGTGCTGAAGCGTGATATACTTCAGACGATCGCTGAATTGGTCAAGCCAACCAGATTGGAGGAGAGAAGCCAGATCCTGCACAGAAGATTGTCAGAACATCATGACGCTTGTAGTGAAGACCCACATACCCAATCACAGCAAATGGTCGGACCGGCAATTTTGTCTAGAGACAGCACATCTCCCTGAGGCGTCTTCCCCAGCTCACCGAACACCTCCCAATAATCCTACATCATCAACAGATGAGACACGCGTCACGAGTTCAGTGAACAATATCACTTACACCGATATAATCATTGGTTGTATAGTTGGCAAGGTTAGGTCGTTCGCCGTGCCCGGTGTAGAGATCAGGTTCCTGAAACAAGATAAATGGCGCGTAATCAAACGAACTGATGTAATAACATACGTTTCCAAGTAACATGGCATCGAGTTTGTCTCCAAGAAAGTGTTGAGCATCTCCAGCCAGGAGAGGGACATTCGTGCTGTTGGGGTCGCGAAGACTCAAACCTGATGGTAGAAGATGAAAGGACCGTCCAGTGAAATTTTGAAGCAGTAGTCGCTTACCAATGAGGTACTCTGCGCCACCGACTTTGTCGCTCATAGCGTTCATGACCTGAAACAGCTGTTGACCATAATTGACAGGTTGATCGTTCGAGTTCGCAGTTGGGTCTGTGAACTCGACGATGTCCGGCTGGTTCGGTACGTAGGTAGAACTGTCCATGGAGTTTCCTCCAAGCCTGAGTCGGACGGACTGGTTGGAACCACGCTCATGGAGAGCATTGAGATACTGGACGACGGGTTCGGGAACAGTATTGGTGTCATTGCCAAAGTAGTAGTTGATGAAAGAGAGTTCAAAAGAGACCCCAAGAAAGTTCGAGTAGACGACTGTAACATTCGTAGAGGGTCCAGAGGCCGGAACCGTCACTTGGACGGCGGCGAAAGCAGAAGTAGCAAGAAGTACTCCGAGCCAGAGGCCAGAAAAAGGCAGGACGCCGCAGAGATGGCGGACGAGCATTGTGGGTGTGTTCAAGGTGGTCAAAAGCCTAAAGGGCCAACACGAGCCTTTAGACTGCCAAAGTCGTGTGGACACAGCCAAGGAACAGCAATTATGGATGAAGCAGTTGACGGGCCCCCACGGCAACGGTAGCCCGTCCCCCACACCGTTGGCCGTAAGGCCAGAGCATGGCTCAATTTGCTGAGGACACTCAATCTCCATTGTGTTGGAAATGAGCGTCATGTTTGCCATAATCCTGGTTTCTGGCATCGGCCTGAAGGCGTTCCATGTGGTTAACGGCGAGACGTATGATGGAAGCTGAGGAAAGCGGCAATAGCCCTGCAAAGTGACCCATCGACTCGGATATCTTGATGTCGTGCTGGCAGTCCTGGAATTGTGACTGCTTCTGCATCCCTAATGTCCACATGATAGTACGAAAGACTTATTTGCAGCAATTGCGGAATCGAAATTGACAATCTGTAGTGGGGTCAAGATGTTGAGTCGGACCACATGGTACTGATATCAGCGCTCTATAATTTACCGGAGGAAACAGTCCGTCAGTTCAACATTGACAACAACTGCCAAGCATTGTATCAATGTATGTACGTGGTTACGTACCGACAAGACTTAGATAGTCTGGTTCCGGTTTCTTCAGCGCTACAACCAAGCTACAACTTCGTTCTGACGTGACGGGGCGTCAGTCCACAGAACTTTTCGTTTGCTGGTCGATTGGTGTTGTCCCTGTTGTCAATTATATGATGTCTGGGATGTGCACCAATACGTGACAAAACGAAGACGAATGACAATACCGTGACGAAGAGCTCCAAAAAAAGCTCACACGACAAAACTATGAACCAAAAATGGGCAGTAGTGTCGACAGATGCGAGCTCGCAGCAGCGGTCATAGAAGTATGGTGATGACGGTGGTTTGAGTTCAAGTATAAGTGGGTCCTCGGCTCAGCGATGTATAAAAAATTTGACCGGTATTGACTACACACTGGTATGACAAGAACAGGCCGCCTGTTGAACCTATGTACAAGTACAGTAACAAAAATCCATCCCGTAGCAGATATCTAGAGTACAGACAGCAAAACCTCATCTAGTAGTACATGCCTCTAACAGTGAAGTGTTACGGAGATACTGTTGGCAGTCACTCCACATCAAGGGTACGTGTCTCAAGCGATGTAAGACCGTCCAAGAGCAGCAGCAGCAAGAGCCATGCTCCTCATGTCTCTCCCGCCCTCCGAACGCATGCTCTGACTACCCTCTGGTAGCGCACCAGGCATGGTGCTCGTGTTGCGGTAGTCTATCGGACCCGCAGACCAGAAGCGGCCTTTCTGAGCAAAACGTCCGAGAGCAGATTGGTCGCGAGGATTGAACGAAGGAGATGGAGCAGAACGCGGTAGCTGAACCAATTTTCTGGACTCGGGAACGAGAGTTGGCGATTTGTCAAGCTGGTCGCGAAGAGACTTGATCTGGTGCCTCAGCAAAGTTTGGAAGTCTCGGTCATCGTCTTCATCTTTGCCAGCGAGAAGGACCAGAGTGGAAACGCTGCATGAAACGGACTTGTTAATCGAGTGGTCTTTGAATATAAAATACTGATGTCGTACAATGCTTCCTTGAGGTATGCGAAGCTGAAATCCTCGGTGCCAGCCGCAATTTCTTCCAGAAGGCTATCGGGGAAATCGATGCTTTTGTTGTCCTTCAGCTTGATTTGCCAGTATTTCGCATACAAAGCACGCTCCTCCTTGTCGGGATCGTCGAACAAGCTGTTGTGACAACTCGTCAATGGCAATAATGAGTCAGGGCACAACATACACACTATTTGCGATCGAATCGACTAGGTCTACCGCTGAGAGCGGGATCGAGTTTGTCAAAGTGATTCGTGGATCCAATAATGAGCAGGCCATCGTTATCCTCCAAACCTGTCGAACAACTTGTTCAGTTGTGAACCACTCAGCGAGGGAAAGTTTTCTTACCGTCAAGTTGGTTCAAGAAGAAAGACCGATTCTGGTCGTTGATGAGGGAGTCAAGATCTTCCAAGATCAACACACACGGGGCTACTTGCCGAGCCCTTGCGAAACAGTTGGTCATGGAAGCCTCTTCGCCCATCCAGCTCTGGAACGAGCGGACATACATGGGGACGTAGCCTTTCGCGTCACACTCCTTCATTACTGCCTTCATGCTGATAGTCTTGCCATTTCCTGAGGACCAGATCAATACGACAGGACACCGGAGCGGGTTTTATGTCTTACCAGGGGGACCATACATGATCAAGCCACGCTAGACCAATGTGTCAGATCTCTACAGTGTCAAGATGCCCATGCGGAACTCTCACCTTCCACGGGATAGCGAGCGACTTGTACATCTGCTCAGAAGCGAAAAAACCATTGACGTCTTTCCTAAGATTGGACTTGAACTCGTCCTTCACGATGACGTCTTTCCAGTTGGCTTTTTGGACCTCTTCCCACAAGGCGCGATCCTTGTTCCAGAACCCTTGATTGAAGACGTAGATTTCCTGGTGTAGATCATTGTCCCAGGCACCTGCTGCCACGAGCAGTGAACGGCTGGGCTCTTGAGGTCCTTCGTGAAGAAGGTACTGCACGACCATATCACCAAAGCCAGCCGGGTACTGACAGGATGTCTTAGCTTGACCAGCTTCAGAGGTCACAAGGGACTTACTCTTGCAACATACAGCAAGTAGTCGTATTTCTGCGATTGACGAATTAAGAATATGTCAGCGTGAGTTGTGTCGAGTACTCACATCCCAAGCTACTTTGAAGAGGCCAAATCGGACAGCGTCGACGAGAATGCCTGTCGCACTCCCCATGCGTCGCGCCACTGGGTAAAACACTAGCCCAGATACCAAGTCCGGAGGCAACGCAGGCTCAATCAGAGCTCCAGGGAATCCCAGCACGTTGGCATTGTAGAAGAGTGTAACTGAATGATTAGGGTATAGCTTGCGAAGGGCGACGCAGCTTGAAAACGTTTATTACTTCGACCAGTGAACATTCACATAGTGCTCGGACAACGTACCCGAAAGCTGTAGGATCAGAGAACTTGCCGGAGCCTGTAAGAATAATGGTTAGTGAACAGGGCCCAGAGTCGTGCGCGTTATGATTCACCTCTTTCGAACCATGGCTCGTACAACGGGTCCTTGACTGGTTCACCCGAGTGCTCAGACTCCAGGCCGGCGGGAATGTCTGAGTCCGACTCGAAGGTGACCTTAATGAAGGCATCTTCGAGCTCTTGGAGGCTGCGTCGGGAGGTAGTTGAACTCGCCATTCTGTTCTGGTGAAGAAGAAGGAGACGAGTTCACTGCGGTTCCATGGTTTAAGTACTGCGGACCTGCAACTATGGACACGCTTGTCGGCGCCTACCACTCGACCCCGTGATCAGGCGCCTACATGACGTGTGGCAAACCGGCAGGACTTTCAGTTTCAGTCTTTCTCGCCACCACATCCATCTTGCTCATCGACCGTCATGTCGTCCAGAGCCTCCACCATCTTCACCGTTGCAGGTGTCACCGTCCTGGGAGGTCTGGTGGCATATGCTGTCTACTTCGACTACAGGCGGAGGAACGATAATGAGTTCCGCCGAAAGCTGCGTATGTCACGTTTCGTAGGCCACATGGTCTAGCAACTCACTAACAGTCGCGGATATACAGGTAAAGATAAGAAGAAGGTCAAGGCTGCACAGTCAGACGCGGTTCAGGCGTCCGCTGTCAAGCCAGAAGACATCCGCGCTGCTCTCCTCAAGGTTCGCGAGGAGGAGTTGCCCGAAAATCAAGAGGAGAAAGAGGCGTACTTCCTGAAATCCGTAGATTTGGGCGAACGATTGTGCCACCAGGGTTTGTGTTGTTTCTATGCAGCGTTTACGCCATCTCACGTCGTGCATTTCAGGTCCTACTTTCCATCTCGACTCAGCTTTGTCATTCTACCGGGCCCTGCGCGTATACCCGTCTCCCGTAGAGCTTGTTATGATTTACCAAAAGACGGTCCCCGAGCCTGTGTTCAAGGTATGTCGTGTGTCCTCTAGCCTGCAGCAATGATTGAGCATGTTTTGTAGATTGTCATGGACATGATGCAACTGGACGTAAGTGACCCGTCCACTCAGCCCCCTCCCAGCACGTCACGGGTTGAGGCATCCATATTGGAGGAGGAAGACGAAGAGGAGACTAGTCCCGAGAGGACAGGTCCCCCTTCGGAGACATCCTCGCAGGAATGGGACAATGTCACCGACCCAGGCACTTCCCAATCGTCTCCTCCTCCATAAATTTACTCCCATCTCTACTTTTCTGTTGGAACACTGCACATCTCCGCTGCTTGCTTAATGATTGTCATACGCCCTCGTATTTCATTCTCACCTCTGTCCATTGTTTCCGCGCACATTGATCTAATACATATGTACCTTTGTTTTGCATGTACATCCATTGTCGGCCGTTAGGTGAAGCTACGCATCGAAGGTGAGCGGGTTTGTTAGTGTGATGTTAGTACTTGGGCTGAGAAATTCGTGCGCCGTGCAACACTAGGTTACTACGACGTATTCCCCGCCAAGCACTTCAATGTCTCAGTACAAGATGGTTCCGCGGACACGCGTGGTGTCAAGAGGAAAATACTTGTGGTTGCGAAAGACTTCGAAGCAGGCGACGTGATCTACAAGGTGATCATTGGCAGCTTGAGTGGCGTCTGGGGCACACTGACTCATGTGTATGTACACAGGAAGAGCCATTGGTCGCTGTTCTGGACCCCGATCTTCAAGGCAAAGGTACTCACTGCAGCTACTGTCTCCGTCATATCCAAAAAGGCATGGCCATCAAGCCAGAAGTTGACCGTCTCGACTCGGTATACTGCTCCAAAGACTGTCAGCTCAAGGCCAAAGTTCAATCTCAAAGTCTCCTCTTCAGCCTGGATCCTTATCTCCCTCCTGAGATGGACAGTGGTATCGTGGGCGAACAAAATAACGAGAAGCGCGAACAGGCCCAGCAAAAATTCGCGGAATTCATCAAGAACAAATCGACTCCGCTCCTGGTCGCTCGATTCGTCGGAAGACAAGTGGCGACAGAGACTTCGAAACTGGTGCCCGGTCAATCCGTTCTGGCTGACTTCCCTCAGGTCGCGGACAAAGGCAGCGACTATGGTATATATGATCACATAGAGCGCCTGAGATTCTGGGAGCCTTCCATCGAGGACTCTGAAGTCGATTTATTGCGCGATGTGTTGGCTTCCGCTTTGCCCGGTTTGGAGACGTCTGTGACCACAGAGCAGTACGTTTTATGGAAGAGCAAAATGACATACAACGCGTTCGGGGTTTGCTATGGTGGCGGTAGAGATGACAAGGTACGTCGTCTCGGCAGCGTGGTCGGGCTTCATCTGACTCGGTGAATACATTAGCCCGTGTCAACGGATCGTCCTGAGGACCAGGAACGAACTCGCACGCCGTATGGCACGTCTCGACAGGTTGGCAGTGGATTTTACGCCGTCTCATCTTACGTGAGTCTCTCACCGCCGGTCGCATACAATCCGAACTAACCTTTTCTCTCTTCTTCCTCGCAGCTCCAGCACTCGTGCGCACCGACTGCGCGTACATCCTTCAGTAACGGCACCTCCGAACTGCATCTCATCGCCTTCGCCCCGCTCAAAAAAGGAGACGAGATCACCGTCTCGTACGTCGATATCACGCAACACGCTTCCGAGACACCCGAAGAAGCTCGTCGCCGCCGTCGCATGGAGCTTGTACGCGGATGGAAGTTCAAGTGCGAGTGCACGCGGTGCTTGGAGGAGCTGCAGACATCCGAGGTCGCGGCGGAGTTGGAATTGGGCGTTGATAGGGACGAGTCGAAGGTCGAGAGGACAGCGGAGAGGTTGGCTAGGGGTGAGGCGTTCCCTGCTGCGCCTGTGTCTGCTGAGTCGGTCACGGCGTTGGACTGAAAAAAGCACAGCACGGTTTGTTTTTGACTGAGCTACGTCTTCTGCCTTTGAACATGCTACGATCCCATATGGACACTTGTTGCCTCACCCGTTCGTGCGCTCGTAATTCTTGCTTTTTAGACGTATAATCTCCCGCTAATAATGTCAGCTGCAATAATGCATCCTTACTCTCGTTCGAATTCATTGTCCTTTGCTGGATCATGCATATCAACACCTGGTCGAGAACGTAACATAGAGTATAGATTCTTAACCAAGCAATGCAACAGCACACATTAAGGATACATATGTACAGGAAGACAAAACAACAGAATGATAATGAATAGCGGTGAATGAGTACTGTGTACTGAGGATAATGCGAGCATTGCATCGAACGATGGATGTCAAGGATACGGCGTACAATAGCTAACAACAAAGCGTCGAGGAGGGAGAAACGGAACACAAATGACCTAGCTAGGATAGGTGTTATTACGATTACGAACAGTAGGATGCACAAAACGGCTACACAAGAAAATGGGAACAGGGAAAAGTTGCAGGAGAGGATGGATACCAGGATGGTTGGTATTGCGATGCAGACACAGCGTTGGAGTATGTTAGACAAAGTAGAGAGAGAGGATACCACACAGACTTCGACACGGTCAGATTAACGGGATTTAATCTAAAGGGAAAACCTTAAACTTCAGTGTTCGCGGTTGGATGGACTCAAGCCAGACTACGCCACATGCCTGACGCGACCATAAGGATATCAGCGAACTGAAAGACCAGGTGAATCCAAGAGTACTCACCCTCACCAGGCACCTCACTCCTCGCTTCAAGGATCTTCAATGCATGCTGTCTCCCCCGTCCACCGACTTCCACATTCTCAACCACATCCTCCTCTTCGGGATCATCTTTCTCCTCTTCCTCCGCGGTAAAATCGAGTGTCCCAGGGTCTATAGACCGAGCGCGGTCCCTTTCAGCATAGGACGCCCGCTTGAGTGCTTCCGACTGTGTTTTGCGGAGCGGTGGGACCAGAACGCCTGGTCGGTCAGATAAAGAGGTCTTAGGCTGATAAGACGGCACGCCGAACTTTAACTTGTGCTCGGACAGAGGGGCAATAGCGATGGGGAGCGAGTGTGCAATCGGTTCGTTGGACGTGAGGTCTGTGAGACAAGGTTTTAGGAAGTGGAAAGTGTGAACATTATGTAAAGGACTCACTATAGTCGTCTTCAAGACCGCTGGCATCATCTTCAGACTCGTCATAGTAACCTCCACGACTAGTGTTAGATTCTGCAGTCGAATCCTCTTCCTCCTCGGCAATGGCGTTATGCGCGCTCTTTATCTTTTGTTCATGCCGACTGACGAATACCTGCCAAGCTTTGCTATCTTTCTTCCATGCGCTCCGATGACTCGGCGTGCTCGCCGCTACCAGTTTCAAGATCTCCGCTTCGCGAGGGTCGGAAGTTTCCTGAGCCATATCCAAGAGTTCGTGATATTCCTCGATGACCCGGGCCTTGCTGTCTGCTAGAAGTAGCGACTCTCTGACTATCTCTGAACGCGGACGGTCCTCGGTTTGAGATGACTCGTGTGGTAGGAAAGGTCGTATCGAGGTGGGAGCTGGAAGCGATTCTGGTCGGAGAGCAGATAATGACGAAGGCAGGCCAGCCATGTTCGCGGGTCGAGTACGGCGTATCGGGGCTCTGACCGGCTCAGCCTTGGGTGTCGTTGGCAAAGATATTGGCGGAGACGTAAGTTCGTCTGCGTCCAGGTCGTCGCGCTCGCTCTCCATATCAAAGACGGCCTCTGTTGATGCAGACATGTTAGACGTAGAAAACCGGAACGTGGTCAATTTACTGGCCTTGCTCTGGCTTGCTTTCGTCGATCTTGTGAACAGGTCCATTGGAATTGATGATAGCAACGTCCGGTTTGACGTCGAAGGTGACTTTACGCTTCCCTTTCGTAGGTGTCTCTTTGGTATCCGCTTCACTACTCGTTGACCGTTTGGTTGACGGCGACGCAGAGCCATTCGACTTGGGCTTCTTGATGGCGCTCTTACCCATCTTTGGTGATCGTCCGCGGGGAACAACAAATCCACTCCCGCTGGCTGTGGGCTGCTCGGCGGGCGGTGAGACCGTGACTGCCCGCTCTACCGTTTGCTCTCGTGCTTGCGCTGCCATCTCCGCTTCCAAGACAGACTGATACTTATAGCTGGTCGCAAAATCGATCCTCTCGTCCATGTTTCGTCGGTGCGCGTCCAAAACACTACCGGCGCCATCCACAGCAGTTGTCAAAGTTCGCGATGATGCCGTAGCAAGAGATCGAGCGCCGGTTGTACTAGAACGTCCAGGTGACGGTGGATTCGGCGAGTACGGCGGCGGCGAAGAGCCATTGGGAGTCCTTGTTCGAGACTCTGACAAAACTCTTGGATGTTGGAAAGACGTCGTAGCTAACGACGAAGACAACGCAGAAGTCTGTATAGGCGATACCACGCCGGAACTCCTCCGCGGAAGGCTCGGAGATGGGACGAACTCGTGGATGCGAACGGACGCGGAGGTGCCACCATTCACAGATCCTGGTTTTAAACTGACAGTACCAGATCTACTTCCAGTACTGTGATGTGTCTTAACAAACCCGGGGTTGCCCCGATGTCCGTTGACAGTGGGCGCGGCTTCAGAGATATTCTGTTTATAGCTTATCCAGAGCAACTCAACCTCCTGTTTGAGCTTGAGTTCGGCGGCTTCAAGTTCTTCAACTTTCTCTTGTACGACCTTCTTGAGATATGCCTCAGCTTCGTCGCGCAGTTGTGAAGACCGGTCGTTTGCTATCGCCGACATATGTCGGAAAACGGGATGCGTGGGTGTGAACGGAGGTGGCAGGTATAGTGGCTGTAACGCTGGTAGATGATGGGTTGGCGTCATAGAAGTCGTGGGGGAAGAGGACGGCGTTGAGTACTGAGGTGTTACTATTAACGCGAGAGGGGTTTCGGAAGGGAGCACAATGCCGAAGAGCTTGGAGATAAGCGGCGAGGTCTCGAGCTGAGCAACAGCATCTCCGGTCTATTAAAGGACGGACATAAGACATGACATTCCATGAAAAACATGAAGGCACAACCGGGAGCGGAGGAATGATAGTACGTCACCAAACATCATATGACGGTACCCCAAGTGCAACAATCACCGCACAGAGGCAGGTGGTGTCCTTTCAAGCCCAGACCCCAGTGAGAGCATGAGGGGAAAAGAAATGTACTCACGATGCAGTCCTTATGCACCTCAATCCAGCCGGAAAGACTTTTGAGCAGCTCACGCTCGGCCCACTCATCGCTAGGAGTAACTGGACCCTCGGCACTGTCCACGTCCGGCGAAATCACCTGAAAGACGCGGTAGACGGTGGTCCGACATATCAGACACATGAGGGAAGTGTAACGAGTGAGGTCGGTCGTGTCGCCTTTGGTATGCTGCTTTGCTCGAGAACGTATTCTGAGCGTAAGCTGGGTATGTGCCTGAGCCACTCCGTTAGTGAAAATAATCAAGGGCTCGGAACAGGAAGGGGGAACTTACAACAACGATGCCATCGTCGCCTACGTATACAGACGTATAGTCTTGCTCTGCAGGGCCCTGCGGATGGGGCGGGGGAGACGGCTTAATTTGTACATTGAGGCACTCACATGCGTACTTCGGGGNGAGGCCGTTTTGGGCCTCCACGGGCATTGTACAAATGACGGCGACGCTACGTGGCGGATACAAACGACGACGGCGGTGATGGGGGGCGTCGACGGACGGACGACGGGCGGTGGGAGGGAGGAGATGGATGAAGGCGAGAAGAAAACCAACGGGACGCTGTGCGAGGACGGGCGATGGCTGCGACAGCCACACACGGCAGACGCCCATCTCCCGGTCCGAGTCACACACTGCTGCTCCTCCTGCTGGCCGTCGACGTCGCTGAGCCGATGCATCACCAGACGAACATCTTTCAATGCGATCACCCCCACATTCTGAGACATTCACGGCGTATTCGCAGCAACAGGCATCTCCACTCCAGCACCTTGGTAGCACTGAACCATGACATCTACGCACTCGGGTCAACGGTGTACGAACATCATGTATAGATAGGTCCTCCTTGGCACTCCCCGACGTTATTAGCCTTCTTGCTCCGGCCGCAGCCCTGGAGGTAGCTATCGCGTGCAGACATACCATAACCCGGATCAGCTTGCCGTCACTTCGTCTTCTTCGTCTCCTTCGCCCTCGCCTCATCCGCAGCCTTCTTCTCCAGGGCTTTATCGGCTTCCGTCAGCACTTGACCATACTCGTTGACACGTTTGGGATCAATGCGGTAGATCCAGCGCTGCAAAACACACATGCCATCAGGGGTCGTTCTCGATGAAAGGCCGGACACGAGGCGTGCATGCCGGAAAGACATACCTGATACAAGAACACAAGGAACACTACATCGTCTCGGAAACAGGCCAAGCGATGAAGCATTGGCATCTTGATACAGAAACTACCAATCACATGTCAGATGATTCTCAGCAACGCATGGCTGGTCGATCACTTACGCGAACAGATCATCCACAACCGTCGACAACGTCTTGAAAACCATAGATTTCAAGGGCATGTGAGCAACACTCTGTATCGGGATCTGTATCAGCAAGCATACTTCCTACACATGAAGGTCCCTCACCTTGAGTTTATAATTTATAATTAGTTGAGGAATTAGTTGTGCCTAAAGGAGTGGTGTCAGTACTAGTATCTATGTTCAAATCAGGTGCAACACTTACGAATCCAAACATGTACACAAACGAGGTGAGCGTCGAAATGATGAAAGAGTACCACCCGCGATGTGTCTCATAGAGCAGCGAGTAAACCGTGTATCCTGCGAGGCAGGGGATGGCGACCCAAGACACATAGCGGAATGCAAGCGCGTCATATCTGGCGACGATGCACCCAAATCAGCAGTAAACGCGGTAAAAACAATTCAAGCACGTACTCTTGCGTTTTCTTCTCATCCTCACTGAGAACATGCTTGTCTAAACGGGGTATGAGGTGCCATAGTGAAAGAGACAAGTCGAATTCTAGACTCACCGGTGATGGAGAGCTTCAATGGTAGCAATGAACCTGCAGGGGCGGTTACTAGTCTGATGTCGACCGCCTTTGTGATCTGCCGAAAGGTTTATGATGTCAGGCATGCTCGAACAGTGATAAGGAAGTCAGACGGACCTTCCAGGCTTCGATAAGGACTCCTGTTCCAGACCCAAACAGAATCATCCAGCTCGTTTGCTCATTATTATCGATGAGATAAAGAAGAATGATGAGCTGGACGACCACATTCGTGACGATCTAAAAGGAACGAAGGTTAACACGCCACAATACCTCCGGTCGTAAAAATGAACATACAGTTCTGTGGGAACATATTCACTCAGATGATGACGTCGATGAATGACAAAGAGGACTTACCTGACCGACACGCCGACCAGTTCCTGCTTCTTGCGCCAATGTGCGACGTCCGTGCTGAATGCCAGGAATTCGAACCTACCAAATCGTCAGTACAGTTACACGTGAGCGAACGGTGAGGGCGACATACAACACATGCAGGATACTGACGAAGGCAGTTATCGCCAAGAAGTACGGATTAGTCTCGACCAACATGCGCTTGATCTCATCGAACTCGGATGACGAGACACCCGGTTGTTTGGAAGCTTCGGCAAAGCTTGCGGTCATGGTGGAGAAAATCTGGAACTTGAGGTGCGACATAGGATGGAAGATAATCGTCAGGGGGAGCGTCGGCGTCGTAGTATTGATCTCGACATATTGGGAGCGCAACTGCCAGAAGTCATTGGGGAACACAATAGGCTTGTAGAAGCCTTTGGTACCCGTCTCGTCACGTTCCGGAAGTAGCGTGATGTCTGCAAGCGGGTTTAACACAACGAAGGACGGAGATTGAGGTGAATAGACTTACATGGTGCCATAGGCGCAGGAATCGCAGTCGTGGTGATTACACTGGCGTCGGAAATCAAGGCCAGAGTCAAGTTCTGGAACAAAGACGGTAAGTACAATATAGAACACAATTGTCATATTTCTTACCTGGTGCCAGTGAGATTGGATGATATCGCCTTCGGGCTACAGTCGACGTCAATACAGTCGATGCGCTGAAGATATCGTCGGGCCTACCTCTTCTTCGGTCTCCTCCTCTTCCTGTCCATCCGCATTACGTAGGAGACTCTTCACCTTCCTGACCTTAGTTTTAGGGACATAGCGGGTCAAAACTGCAGACAGAAATCATGTTAGCAGGGCAATGCAGACGGGTTTATATGTAGACTCACGTTTGCGAACATGATGAATAGAAGCAGGGTCAAATTTCTCGTCATGGGGATTAGGGCTTGCACCATCTCTGGTCAAGAAGACATCTGCCCACAAACTTCCATTATTTTGAACGACCTTCGTGGCGCGTCAGTTTGTAAACGCGAGAACACCAACTCTATAAACTCACCGGAGGGATCTTAATATCCAAGTCTACCTGCCTCAACTCATCCCAGTCACCAAAGGTGATGTTCTCCCAAACGAAATGTGGCAAATCCTTATCCGGGTTCTCGCGATAGCCTGCGGTCCAAGTGTTGAATACATCGCCTACTGGCGATGTCGACAAATGAACGTGCATGTCCAGTGAAGTACCAAGGGGCCATGCCAGATATGCTTGAGCGGGTAGCATAGGAAGAGCAACAGGTACACCGGTGGAAGGGTCTACTGCCACGCCCCCAGGCGTGCTAGCGGGAATAGGTGCTGTGGTAGTATCTGCCGCTGGCTTTGCGAAAAACTTCGTCACTGTGCGAGAGATATCAGACTATATGCATATAGTAACACTTCTTTCACACTCACCCATCTGCATTCCCACCCATACCAACAGCATTTGCTATAAACATTAGACATAGAAGTCGGTTTCGTCACAGCAATGTTTCAATCGAAAGCACTAACCGAGCCCATGGAGAGGATCTTCTGGAAAGTCGACTGCTCTTCTTTCGCCGGAGCACGACCTGCAGCTCTTGCAGCCGCAGCCGCATGTTCAGCTGGTACTGCCTTCGCCGACATGGTGGTAGTGAAGAGAGTGGTCGCTGGCTGCCGAAGGAGTTGCGCGTTCCTGCTACAGCGAAGACGTGTTTAACAGGCGCCCATACGAATACACGTGCGAAGTGTACAGCGGCCCGGCGAGCCGACCTACACTTGGACAAACACTGGGCCTTCGCTCTGTTGCAGCACTATATGCATTCAGCGATAACCACAGTATCTGCATGTCTTCGTATTGCTCACTCGCACGAAGAAAAGCTCACAAATATATACAAAAGTTGAGTCGACTCGCAGCACCGTTATAATTTGACCGACACACGTTCCTTTCCAGGACCCTACCGGACTCACTGTACACAGTGTACAGGGTACAACGTCGAAACTCTAGCATCCACAACCCTCAGAAGTTGTGACTGAAAGATCATCCATTCCGACGACAAAACAACATGAAACACAATAGCATAGCTCCAAAAACACAGTGCTCACGCGAATTCCTATTTCTCACAACTTTGCGCTTGTCTGCGAGGTAGCGCCACTGATCGAAAAGTTAAGACGAGGGAAGTGACACCTCACGCGTCCAGCTTTTCCGAGAGTCTCAACAACAATTTCCTCGTGATTGAGAGCCAACAGCCTGCCTACTGTTGGCACTTTCCCTACGAAGAACGTTCATTAGTGAGCCTGGAGTCAGGGTTGAACTAGCCCGTTGACATACCGTTATCGGAAGGGGATACAGAAACAGGTTCTCCGAGCTTGAGAGAAAGCCGAGACAATTCAGACGGCTCAGATTGCGGCAATGGAGGCTGGTCCTGAGTGGAGCAGACAAGCCGTGCAGCTTCAGAACCTTCGATATTCTCAAACGGCGACGCCCCGTCTTTTTGCAGCTTGTCAAAATGTTCCGATACGCGCGTTATCCACTTGCAAATGTGTATATCAGCATACTGCGACAGTAAGCTCGAATCATTGTGGTTAGACTCACAGCTATACTCTTCGGAACTAACTTGATGTCATAAACCTCTCTGATATTCCTGAAATACTTAACCCAGCTGAACACAAAGTGAGTCGCAATATCAGCCAACCCTGGCTTCGATGTGTCCATGAGCCATTCCCGACCATCGGACAGCTGCTGTTCAAGGAGGTTCTGGAGGACCTCGGGGTCAGTGTGCACATGACTGGACTTCTTACGGCAGCCTACCAGATGTGCTGCAATTGCGCTCGTTCTCACTGGCTGATACGCCGCCAGCCCCTTCACATCGATACGTTTACCCTCCCACTAGGACAGATTCAAAACAAAGTTCAGTACTAAGACCTCTCTGATCCAAGCAGCTATATGATCACATACCGCTTCTCGATCCTTGATGAACGCAGCATCGAACTTCCCGTACGGCAAGCTACTAGCTGCCAAAGGAAACACTACTCTGTCTGACCAGTACATCATCAACGCTAGCGTCATCCCCGTGTCCGCCTTGTCCGACCCGACCCGTGGAGGAAAAAGCGTCCCATAACCTTCGCTGACCGGAAACCGGCGTTCCAAAGCAGACGCGATGAGGGAAGTGTCGCAGTATACGTCGTTTCCGATGGCTAGAACGGGTATTCTGCGGTAAGTGACCCCCAAGAGCTCGGAGAGTTCAGGGCGAAACATGGTCGTGGAGACCTATGAACAGGTTCTGCTAATTAGGTTCGTGCTAGAGGGCTGCACGACAAGTGAGACTTACGTTCACTCTCTTGTGAGGTATACGCTTCAGGGTGAGCATATTCTTCACTTTGGTGGCGAAAGGGGAGGCATCGTAACTACATGCAGGGTAATGTTAGTCGAATGAGTACTCCTGTAAGGAACGACCAGGACTCACTGATATAACACAACAGTAAGTGCTTTAGCGGACATGTTGCCTTCACGGAACTCGAGTCTGTAGCTTTTAGTAGTTTGGTAGCCTCAATTACCTCACAATGGCTATCCGTCCAACAGATTGTGGTCGTAGTAGCACTTCAAGTTCAAACAAAGCAGAAGCAAAGAGGCTCCAATTTCGAATCAGTGTCCCAGGATTGCCTGAGGATGACAATGCCAACCTTGGAGGATCCGGAGCGACACGTAGAACTTTAAGTACGGCCCGTCTCAAACCCGAGTACCGGAACCCATGCATTATCAACGCTTCAGATCTTCACACTATGGATACTGCAACGTACTGTCCATGCAAAAGTATAGAGTATGCAGTCTCTGCATGTTATATAGAATGCCTATACAATTAGAGTAGTTGTAAAACTCGTGCTACGTGAAACCAGCAACAACCGTGAACTAGATGCCGAGCCGTGATAGCAGAATCGAAAACAGATGAGAGAAAGTCAGTCTAACAAACAAATGAGAGCCTAGGAAGGTATGGCATATGGAATGTCCGATCCAAGGATACGATACTGTGTGATGCGAGGGTAAAAGATAGGTAGCATGTGTATCTGGTATGCAGGCATCTAGTTCCTCCTGCAGCAGCGGAAGAGGTTGCGTTTACCGAAGTACCACAAGCACTATTGCAGTCATCAGTGTTTGTCAAGGATTGAATTACTATGAGAGACTCACCCCGATAAAGCGCACCAATGCAAGACCGAAAGTCGACCAAAGGATAATAGAGAAGTAGACATTCTGCTTATGGTGAAGCTCCAGCGCATCCTGCGCTGGGTCATTACTAGCCAGTCCATTGATGTTCTCCACGGTCACAGCCAGTGCAGCATTAGACAGCATCCAGAACGAGACCAACCGCGTACGGAAAGTTTTGTTCTCGTCGTCCATCGTAGGCTTCTCGGGTACTTCCTTCACTTCAAGTTTCGTGATGGCACGGGTGACGGTTTCCTTGAAATGAGCGTCGAGGTCCTCCCGGTTTCTGGTTGCTTCTTCAACGACAGCAGACTCGGCATCTTTGCCCTTCTTCGATGACACGGACGGAAGAGCTTCTGCCTTATCGCTACCTTTGGTACCCCAAGAGACCTATTTCGGCGAAGCTGGTCAGTGTCATATCCACACGCATCAACATTCATCACCTACATCGTGCAAGTTACAGAACGCATAGACGTTCAGCACGTTGATGAAGCTGGGAGCCAACAGCAGGTATTGGAAGAAACTCGAGAACATGTGCCACGGGTCACCCTGTCACGCTAATTTAGCATGGTCGCACGTACTTCATTAAACTTCACACTTACATAAAGGAAGGACGCAATGAGGTAGATACCGAACGTCGACACCATCGCTGCCACAAGGGCACCGACTTGTGTTGTGAAGAATATCGACGCGATTTGACTAGCTGTTTTGCCTTTCAGTTCGTCCGGGATAGCCTGAGACGGTGTCAATCACCAATTATCCATTGGAACTGAGCAGACAACTCACCATGAACGCACGAATCGTCAACCAGAATGAACATATCAACAGGTAGAGCGCGAAGAAAGCGTATGCACTGGAAAACAGTAAATAAAGAACGATGGGTCGTCACTGGGAGAAATTACTCACCACATAGTTGCGAGATATGCACCACGCTCTCCCTTTGGCCTATTTCCCAAAGCTAGAACGAACTGCGCTCATGTTAACGGATGTTCAGGGGATGCAACAGAATGAACGCACCTGGAGAGCCAGGAAAGCGAGGTATATCCATTGAAAGGCCAAATTGAACCAATGAGTCTGCAAAGCGACTGAACATCATAGAGGTTGGGCGTCACGACAAGAACACTCACGACGTCCGCTGTACCGAAGATAACAATGCCTTGCGATGGTAACAAATCGATGATGATACTGAAGGTCAACCACAGATTTGCCAATGCGAACCACGTAAATATTAAGGAAAATATGTTGTACTAAAACGATATTGTGAGTAGCATCCAGACAGAAGGGGCAGATATACGTACTATCGCCTGAATGTGGAAGAAGATCATTCGGATGATGCCATGTCCAGACTTGTACAGCTTGAAGAAGTTGACCAGTGCGTACTACGTTGACATGGTGAGTACAAGGCTGATCCAATGTGAGGAAGAGACTCACCACAGACGCAGCGAACGATCCATTGAGCCATCGCCGACGCTGGCCAATCAACTCAGCGGCGGACTCGGGAACATCGGTCTCCGCCTTGCTGGGTTTCACATACGTCAAGGTCCATTTGTCGTTCTGTTTAGCAACCAGCTCGAAACAAAGGATACGATCCTCAGCCAAGAACATGTTCTTGGTGAAGATGTTCATGCCATAAATACCCTTGGGTCCAAGACGATCGGCGAGTGAATGATCACCATGGAAATACTGTTCCAATGGGCGGCCGAGAATAGCTTTGTACCTATAAGCGGAGAAGGCACCGGGGAGCACCGAGACGTAGCCGAAACTACTTTCAAGCGGCTTGTCTGCGCAGCACAATCAGAGCAGGTAAAATTTTGGCGCGACCACACGTACCTAGAATATTTGACATCTTGTACTCGAAGTTTTGTGCTGCAATGAGTGGGTTCAGGAGTTTCCTACCACCATTAATCATGGCGTGGATCTCTCCACAGCAACCTCCCAGGTGAGGGTCATTGTAGAATGCCTCCCACAGGTAGTAGATGGACTTGCGTCCGGGCTTAGTGCCGGCATCAAGTAGGACACAAATCTCAGGCTGTGCAGATGTCAGTTAGTCGTAGTACAACTTGTCAAAGCGAAGTGCGTACCTCCAACATCTTCCCAATGGCATTGAAGAGCCATCTGTGGGAATTGATCTTCTTCTGATTCTTCGCTTTCACGACGAAGATGATCTGGACGGGAACCAGATTGTTAGGATCGTCGGCATGTGGCAGGACCAGCGCGGGAGTTGCATCGACGGACAACTGTGTTGTATACTAAAGAAAGGTGAGCAACAGAGCGCGCAACAAGCGTGAGAATAGTCACCTCGAAAATGTGGGCGACAGTATCCTTGCCGTCGACCTGCTTCTTCATCACACCGTCCTGGTAAACACCGACGGTTGCAAGAAGATCCAAAACGGTCTTGTCCATAGGTTCCAGACCATCGACAATAAGTGCGACCGTAATTCGCTGCCAGCCAGGCACACCCTCTTCAGCCGACCGACGCCAGTACTTCGACTGCTTCGTCTTGCAGATATCGCGGATATTCATCATGACGCCGTGCAAAGTGCGAGCATAGAGTGTCTTGTCCTCGTTGTACGACGTAACTGCGATGAGCAACTCGGTCTGTCGGTTGTAATTCTTTGTTCGCAGCGAGTACCCATTTGCCTCAGTAAAATCGTCAGGGTCACATGTCGCTGCAGTGTACCGCATATGCCTTCAGAGTTAGAGTTAGTATCGAATCATGGTCGGAAACGCCGCAAATCACTGACGAGAACTCAGTGGTATTGTTGGACTTCCACTTGTCCTCGATGGCAGTGTAGACCGGTGAGGGCGCAGCGTACTCCGTAATGAAGTTACCCTTGGTGAGCTGGACTTTGCGGGTCACTCCGCGCTTGATCGTTTGCCGCCGTCTCCAAGCAGACTCAACGCCTAAGGAGGCAGTCGAGACCGTGGAATGAGGCCGAGCATAGGGATCACCGTACGCAGAAGGATCGATGGGCCTGAAAAGACATTGAGCGCAGAGACGTGAAATTGAGATCCAAAACATACCCTGGAGGATAAAGTCCGCCACCGAGACTGGAGGTGGAGGTAAGAGGGATCTTCTCCTGCTCATCGTCGTCCTCGTAACTGTCTCCGCCTAGCCCACCAAACTCTTGAGGAAGCGACACGGTACTGGCGTAGGCTGAAGGCGAAGGCTCCTGGAAGTTGAGCGCGCGAGTCCTGCCAGTGTCCGCAAATGGATCGGTGTGGATGGTGGACTGCGAAGTGTTAGAGTGGAACGAAGGCAAGGGTGGCCTCTTGTCTTCCTCCATAGTAAAAGGTGAAGTGGAGAGGCAGAGGAGTGGAAGAGGATGAGGAGGTCGTGAGGTGGCAGAGGAGGTCGTGAAAAGAGCGAATGGAGGTGGTCGTTGCAGTGCAGGCTTTGTGCTGTTGGGCAGGCGCACAGCGACACAGTCTGCAATACAGGCGCCAGTACCCCGACCACCCCGCCTTCACCCGTCGATCACGGCATAGCGCAGCAACCGGCCACTTCCTCAGAACTGAGAGCTGTAACAATTACGCTCATAACAAAGTCGGAAAGACTGCGAATTAGGATAGCAGTCCAAGCTGAAGTTGTCCAACAAGATGCTCAAATGTGCATTCTCTGCTCCGTGGTTCAGCGTCTAATAGTACATCCTGTGCTGAGACACTCTAACAGCTGTGCTTCAGCACCAGAGCGCTGCGATTGATCATTGACTTTTGCATCCGCAACAGTTGGAATGACAAGGTTTGACGTCGACGGGCATGCCGGTTTGAACCTACTACGCTCTGGTTTAGACCTTGAACTACAGGTGGAAAACATCTTGAGAGGAACATCCACAGTTCACAGTGACTGTTCACCCGCTCAGGAGACCCGCTTCAATGAGCGGTGCTTCTCATATCTTCCCGCGTCTCAGCTCAAAATTGAAAATTCTGCGCCAACCGGTGGGTGATGACCGTCCTCGTGTTAGCCGACCTATCTATATGGCTTCCAGGACCCCGGACACAGCGACGTCGATTACGCTGGGTCGATGAATCTGTCGGGAGAGTGTCAGAAGCAGCACTGTCAATGTCAACGCCGGCCTCTGTATGGACAGTCGCATCATGCACGCAGCGACGACCACAAGTATCAAGACGTGTGTTGAGGGCGTGGAGGAGATGCGCGGATCATGAACTAGCATCAAGCCCAAACTGCTTTCGCGAATCGGGATGGGTATAATGGTACAAACGACGACACTGGGGCCGCGTTCAGGAGGGAATGCTAATAGACAGGAACAGACGAAACGAACGACGAACGACGGATGGGGGCGACAGCGATATTGGGGTGGTCGTACACAGAAGATGGCAGAATATAAAGATAGGATTGGGGAATCTAGAATGGGTTCTCCTCGTCGTTCATCTTTTCGTCGTGAGGTGACGTCTCTTCCTCCGACGAGCCCAATGCTTCCTTGGGTGCGAAGAGAGGTTTCATAGGGTTCGCTCCTCTTTGACAGGATCAGAGGACGATCAGCACAGCACCCACAGTCGAGGAACCGTGCTACTACTCACTTGGTGAAATGCTTCTTCTTTGAAGCGTTGAGCTTCTGGCTCACAGGTGTCATAAGGTTATCGGTAGGCGAGATGTAGGTTGGGTTTCTGAGCGCCAGCGCCGCCACATATGTCAATCGATGAACGGACGGACAGCATACAGGGCAACGTACATGCTCTTTGCCATCTTCTTCGCCAGGAGTGCTCTTGCACCCATGCCAGGTGCTTGGTTCATGGCCCCGTTCGTGGTGTTACCCAGAGGTGCTTGTGGGACTACAACTTTCGCAGCTTGCGAAGGGTTGTGAAGAGGCTGCACGGGAGAGTCGGTGGGGGTGCTGACGGTAGACATGATTTAGATCGTATAGGAAGCAGCGTCGATGAAGGGCGAAGTAGCTGGTAGGTCGTCGAGCAAGAATGGGAGATGCTGAGATGATAATGTGAAGCAAGGAGGTGCCACTGGGAAGCAAGATGGCTCGCGCTTTTGAAGGAGTGGCTGGCTGCAAATGGACCGTGTTCGAAAATGAACCTCACGTGCTCAAGTTGCCTACGCGACAAGCACGTGGTCGCGTTTTGATGAGTAAAATGTGCTTACGATCGCGTTAAGGCCAAAAGGGGGCGAGTGTCGGGGGGACCTCCCGCATGTCGTCGATCTTATGTGCTGTGTATTTCATTTAGTTTCATGACTGACATGAACACCCGTATCCCTATTCGACCACCATTACTTCCATTTCGTAACCCAAGACGATGACGAGAGAATCGTTCCATTCGGCGAAGACAGACGACACCGTCTCACAGGAGCTGAAGCAGCTGCTTGTTGACCTGTTCGGTGGCGTCTCGAAGAACGTAGGGTTCGGGCAGAGCGTAACGCAGCAACTCCTGATCACGGAGACGTATCTGTACCAAAGAGAGGAGGAGCATCGGAGGTGGGGTTGTAAGGTCGTTTGCAAAATCTCTGTCGCGTTTGGTGAGTCTCGCTGCAATGGATGATTTTACCCCCTTGGACTAATTTCGGCAAAGATATGGCGAACCTTGGAGGAATGCTGCACGGAGGATGCATTTCTTTCTCATCGACGGGTGCGCATATTGCTCGCTTCTAGTCACTGCACGATGTGAAGTAAAGTGCTTTGGTCCTGCACATTGATTCCTACCTGATTGTTATTCTCTAGATTTACGATACGACGAATGGTCGTCTCGTTGCCACCGGTGTACATGCTAAGATGATGTCCCACCAGAACCCTGGATCTTATCTCTGACTACGAGTGCAGGTTCGGACTTCCCTGTGTATAGTGTATGTTCGCATATTTGTACTGTACTGACCGACGTTTGCCTGTTCGTTGTTGTACTCTTCGCCGTCCAGTATGAGAGCTTTTCTACCCAATATCTCTGGTCACTGAGCTACGGCCCACCATGACGGTTAGTCAGTCGAATTTGCTTACGGATTGCAATACAGTCAAGGTGCTTATATACTTTCACTTAAGCGCGTGGACGTCCGCAAGTCGTCGAACCCATGTTGATGTGAGTACCTCGGTGCGCCACCAGTTATGTTATTGATCGGACTTGTGATACACTGATAGGCATTGCGATAAATGTCGGACATCTTTCGCTTCGAGCATTGACTGCTTGTCGTCGAAGTCATCAGTTTCTGAGGCCAGCATAAGAACGTTGTCTTTTTCTACAGATCCTGACATCGGAACCTTTACCCTGCCTTTCTCCAGCATGCTTGGGAGGATTTTCATAAGTCGTCGGTTTGATCCGGTTCCGATCTAGCGCTAGCCGAATGTATATAACAGGTGAGTCTGATAAAAGTTCCACATCTCTTGTCACCTTCGTCGTTGACACCCCTCTTTTCGCTATCCCTGACAGGATGTCGTCCGATGGATCCAGACAGATGACTATGAGGGAAGCGTTTCTCGCAGCGAAAACAGACGGTACCGTTTCAGAAGAGTTGAAACAACTGCTTGGCAACGTTTATGGTCAAGTCCAGACCTTGGTAGGGTTTGGACAAAGCACGTTACAGCAATTGCTTGTTTCCGAGATGTATCTGAATCGAAAAGAAGAAGAACCTCGGAAGTGGGAATGCAAAGTGATTTGCGAGATCTCTGTCGCGTCTGGTGAGTTTTTGTCTGCGTTTATTTGAGTTATGTGCAATGCCTAACCGCTATTCCTTCTCGGGAAGATATGACGAACTTTGGAGGGATGATGCACGGCGGGTGTACCTCTTTCCTCGTAGACAAGTGCGGAACTTTTACGGCCACTTGTACTCAATGTATTGATCCGAGAATGCTAGCTGCACAAGTATCGCGCTCTTACTGCTGCAGGCTCATCTGGGAAAATCCCCCATCACCTTATCTCAAAGCCTGAACGTCATGTTTCACGCTCCGGCGCCAGCGTAAGTAATTGATCTGAATTTGGAAACGTATGATAGAAAACTGAGAAATCCTACAGCGGTGCGAGATTGAAGGTTGTCTCGCAAAGCATTGCAAGTGGGTCGCGGATAGTTTCCGCAAGATGTGAAGTACCAACAATCATTTTTCACGGTAAGATTTTCAACCTGATCATTGAACTTTCTCTTAGATCTACGATATAACAAATGGTCGTCTTGTTGCTACTGGGGTGCATGCGAAGATGGAACCTCAACAAGATCGAGGAGCTCAGGCTCGTCTTTGATCTCAACGGCCTTTTCTCACATCTGTAGAATACCCCCTGCACATTGATTCAAGTTGGACGAACTGGCGTTTCCTTGGGTGCTCATTGTTTTCTTCGCGTTTAAATTCTCAGGTCTCGTGCTCTCCATCTGACCCGGTAAATCTGAATCTACTACGGACGGACGACGAGTGCAATACTAGGCGGCACCATTCTCAGCTGCTGGCTCTGTAGCAAATTATGTCTTCTGTGTCTTGTTGTGATCCGTGAAGCTATGAAGTAATCGGAACGCTCACAATACGCACGCCCTGCTTACTTTGAGATGTAGAAGTCATAACTCCGACATGCTCCCATTGTGACGTGAGTGTTCTATATCACTGATCATACACACGCTCAATATCGTTCTTCACAGAACACGCAACGCCATATACCATGCCAATCATACCAATTCACTGGTGATCGTAGGAATCCTTCGATTCTGTCGTGCCATAGTTTGCATCATACTTGTTCATGCCAGGGTCGTTGCATCATCATCGATTTATAATTCTGCCTGAAAAGGATTGCCTTCACAGCTCGCTGTGAAAATCGCGGCAATATCTCGCTGCAGGCATTTCGATTTAGATGTCTATTACAAAATCCTCCGAAGTACCCCTCCCGTGAGTGTGATTCAATTCGCCAGGTCACTCTCAATGTGCACGCTATACATCCCAAGCCACAGAATTACCTTTCGAATCCTGAAACGCTTCTCTCTTGTCAACACATACCGGTGCCTGGACTTCTCTTCTGCCAAACATTCACCAGGCTCCAACTTTGTCCGGGTTCGGCCCTTCTCTCCGCTACTTGCTACCCTCCTTATACCACACGAAGTATCAGCTCCACCCAGGTCTCGGTCGTCTCGTTCCTCCCATTTTGAGTCTCTTCGCCTCTGGCAGCTGCGGTCGGTAGAAATAGGCCTCTGAGCTTCGGGTGATGGTGGCGTCCTTTCTCCTTCCCTCTCGACCGAGCCGGGCCTGTCGTCCTCCCAGCTTCCCAACTCCCTCGCCTCGTGATTGGTTGAACAAAGGTTGTTGGAGCATAGCGGCCCTACACCCGGCCCAGAATGCGAGTCCAATAGGTCAGAGATAAACACGTCAGCTCAGCAATATTGAACCCTCGAAACTTGGAGCTTATCGTATACTCGCCGGTTGCCACATGGCGGGCTGTTATGTCCATTGTAAGTACCTTCACTACCACGTTTTCTCTCATGGATACTGCGTTCGTTCATTTACTAGGCTATCTATAGACGCAGTATACAAACAAACGTTAACTCTCTGGCCTTGCGTTCGGTCGCTCGGACTTCCTACCGCTCAAGATAACAATTGTGCTACCCCTAGAGTCCGGAGTTCACAGACAATACAACCCCAAACCTAGCTTTGTCCTTCTAATCCCCTCATTCACGGCTTCACGGACGACAGGGACCGTGATCTTCCCTCAGTGGGGCGCAACCAGAGCCCGGCGGTCACCTTCGCATCGCGACTCGCCATACATAACATCATGCATCGTGTATGTTGCGTTAGCATGAGAACATCAAAAAGCAATGTGCGTCTAGACCCTCCTCCTCGGAGTATCGAGTCCTTGAAAGTTATCCCCAGTTGAACGGTAGCCAGACGTGCTGCCTCGGTTCAATAGCTTTTCCTGGTTGTTTGATAGGCCACGCGAGTCCAGCAGGCGGTACTAGCGATGATATGTATTCAGCATCATTAGTACCGTCAGCCTTCACATTCAACGATCTGTTGTGTCTCGGCGTAAGACCTACTTGACCGTCGCGTCAAACCTAGAGGTGGATCATGGTATGTTTTTGTCTCTTGCTCCGTTTCATTACGCCTTATTCAATGACGTCGCTGCCAATCTTTAGGTACGCAAACATATCGTACGTGTGTTTCAGCTCAGACTTCCTATGCTGTTGCGAGACTGATATTTGGTTTGGTAACAGAATCCAGGTCCTGCGTCGAATGACAGGATCTCCGGCCTCTATCACGGCAACTCCAGCTCTCAGGCCGGTCAATATACACATGCTAGTCCCATTCCCATTTACTTTTATATTAGCATCTCCTGCTGAACATAAACTCTAACGGAGGCGTCCGATGGTTCTCAGGCATCATCCATCAGCCGTGATCCGTAGGGTAAGTGTGTTCTTGTATGAGGGGCGTGCTCACAACAGTCTACTAGGATACCCGATATCATGATCATTGAATGAAAAGGGAAGTGGCGATCCGGCTACAGCAGTACTTGCTAGTGCATTTGTATACGTACAGACAGACACTATCAGCTCTGCGTCTGTGTGGGGGCTCTGGGTTACTAGGATCGACGACGACTGCTGGTTGCTTCCTACCTGTGGGGCTGTTTGGTAGTAGTGGCAATGCCAACATGGGTTGTTCATACAACTACGTTGTGACTCACTTCCGAGCGAAATCTATCACCCTCGTGCCTTCCGTCACCTATGCGGTATTGGGTCTCGTTATGACCCGCATCGCACACTACGCACATCATACAGCAACCCGACTCCGCAGCCAACTAGGACAAGCTCGTCTCGGTTATGCTCGTGTGTGTATGCTGAAGGCTAAGCAAACCGGTCTGTGATGATCTACGCCCGAGTCCCGAAATCTCTAGTAGACAAGACGATCTCGCATATTACTGTCAACTTTTAGCTCCTCGAGCTTTTTTATGGCTATGTAATCGGTCGAACGTTGGTGATTTTTGATGCGTCGCGGAAAGATGTGCGAACACCCCTACCGACGCGAACGCTCGAGCGCGTTGCATGGATGGGATGCAGAGAAGAGATAGGAACGGATTGACCCTGGGTGGCAAACGGAGATGCCCGGTAGGGTTTACTGTAAATGCCTCCTGGATGTGTATCTCAGATGTCCCGCCGAGGGTGGCGTTCATGATGGGCGTTGGACAGAGCTGCTGAGACACATCCATGTGTTCTGACATGAACGATGCGATCGTATCGAAACATCCACGTTTGAACGTATGCGTACGGAAAGTACCCTGCTGCAGACGCTGAGCATCGTCCCAGGTGGCCGCGTCGGGCTTTTTGCTCTGAGTCGAGTCGGAAAGAGACCGAGCGTGAAGCATGATCGTCCTCGGCACCTTTGTTGACTATTGCGTTGCTGCTGACGGGGGATTCGTTTCGAAGCTGAACGATGGGCCTGAGTATAGGCTGAGAACGGGAGACTGTGGTCGGAGGATACGTCGGTCGGCTGGATCCTCTTCGGAGCTTTGCTCAGAGGTTGGTGGGTTGTCGGATGAGCTTCGCATACAGTATGACCCGCGGCATGTTCACGCTCGTGAGTCTGCGAGAGGAGTATTCTTGCCACCAAAAGCAGGTTCCTCGCACAGGGTGCATATGGGATGCATTTGTCCAGCATTTGCCGCCTGCCTCTGGATTGCCTTTTTACCCTTGTGAGCATAGCGAAGAGATCGGAGCATTTACGATGGCAAGGATGGAATGCAAGATGAACGGAAGCCAATCAGTGGATATCTGCAGGCAGGAGAGAGCATGCATGGTATGTGTCCTTCTCACCCGCTGTCGCAGCAAGGGTGGCGAGTGGCATAGTGATTAGCTTTGGCGATAAGACGAGACCCTGTTATCTAAAGGGCGGTAGAGGGCGGCCTCGTGGCATTAGTGTTGAGCGTTGGACGTGAGAGACGCACATATACGCCTACAAGACGTCGCAATGTCCGGCGATTAGGACGACCCAAATTAATTTGTTTGATACGCTCGTGTGAGAGCAGCATGCGAGACGGACTGTTTTATGTTGCAAATCGCCCAGGATGGAGAATCAGCAGATGCAAACTTTCTGAACAAGACGTACGGAGACGTAACCACTCACGGCCGGACTACGAGGCCGAGCCGGCGGGATGAGCGCCGGGAGTCTGGGCGCTGCGGACCGAGAATGCTAGGGTTAGGGGCTCCAGGTGTGAAGGTCGAGTGATTTAAAAATGGGAGATGCACCTGTCGGCATGTCCTCGACTCCCCTCCTCAGTAGCCCCCTCTCCCCGCACATCCCTCGTCAACGTACACGCGACCGTCCTCGTCGTGCTGAACAGCGTCGACATCGTCTCCCTCTCCACTTCCTGTCCTATATTACCCGTCCGGCGTACACGGCCAACGCCCCACGGGTATTAGTATTGACGTCTCTGCAACCTCTCCCTCAGTCGCTCGTTGGCCGTCCCCATATCGTCCTTCTCTTTCTCGTCCGTCTTTCACGATGCCCGGGGACGTTCTCAAGAAAAGAAAGATTGCCGTACTTGGCTCCCGCTCTGTCGGTCCGTAAACACCTTCATGTGCTGCTCTCCGTATCCTCATGTCCGTCCCCAGGCAAATCCTCGCTCGTCGTGCAGTTCATTGAGAACCACTTCGTCGAGTCTTACTACCCCACTATCGAGTCTACATTCACGAAGAGTATCAACTACAAGGGTGTCGAGTACGACTGTGATATCATCGATACCGCCGGACAAGTAGGCTTTACAGCACATCACACCGTGTCGTCCCCTCACTCTCTCGCTCTCTAGGACGAGTTCACTATCCTCAACTCCAAGCATGCTATTGGAATCCATGGCTACATCCTCGTATATTCGGTCACCTCTCGGAAATCCTTTGACATGATTCAGATCGTGTACGACAAGATCATCGAATTTTGTGGCCTCAACTCGATTCCGTGCGTAATCGTGGGTTCCAAGACCGATCTCCAGCAAAGGTTCGTGGTCCTTTCTCGTCTGCGTTGGTTGGGGCGTCTCGACCTGCCATCCGCCCTCTGTTTATTCTTTCCTCACAGCATATCCAGGCAGGTTCCCGCCAAAGAAGGCGAAGATTTGGCCACTTCCGTACACGCAGCATGGGTCGAGACCTCAGCGAAGACCAATGTCAACGTTGGTATGTAGCTCCGATCTTCATTCCAACTCCTAAAATGCAGCGCTCATGATCCGCCCGCCTCCTACAATAGCCAAGGTGTTCGAACTGTGTTTAGCAGAAATCGAGAAACGTACGCCCAGCAGTAAGACCGAACCCCAGGCATCGAAGTGCATCGTCATGTGATTGTGATATACGCCAGCATCTCATAGACTTCATCCCTTGCATTCTTTCTGCATCGCCCGTCACCATTATCTGCTCCATCGAACACTCTACTAAACTGCATCTCCTCCCCGCCTCTCCAGAATCTCCTCTGTATTCCTTCATGTCTTCTTGTTCTTACCCTTGCTGTCTCCCCTTAACTACCATAATCGGTATCTCCTTGTCTGTCGGTGTTCCTCTTCCATTTTTTCTAGGGTTTTCTTGCCGGCTTTGCGTACGGACTACATATATTTTCCCTTCCTTTAGTGTCCGACTCTCTGTTTTATTTGACGTTCTTTATTTCTTCCATAGTGTGTAGAGTTGTACGATTCCCGCTGTCGCATACAGGCTCCGCCCGAGACATACATACATCCCATTGTAAATCCCTCCCTGGTGGTTCCTAATCTCAAGCCTTGCTTATCCTACTCAAGATGACCGCTCGATATGGTTCAAGAACTTGTTCACGTCAAGACTACGCATAGGTGTGTAAGCTCCGTTATTCCTACCGCCCACCAACGTTCTTCTGCTTCCTATAATACATTCCAGCGAACGCCGTCCGCGTCTGTCCTTCGTCGACCCACCGACCCACCAAGTTCTTTGTGCGTGTTCTCCAACATGACCTTCAAACCATCTCACGCCGTACCGTCACCTAGGTATCGTGCTTTCACCGCTCTACCCTTCAGCCCCACGGCCTTGATCACCTGCGGGTCTCCAGGCACCAGATCGATAGCCTGATCACTCCATTGCACATCCTCGCCCTCGACGTCCAATACGATGCCTTTGATCGGCTTCTGCGCCGATAGCTCGACCGACTCGCCATCTGACCCTACACGGACGGACAGTCCAACCTTCGCCTCGTCTGGGAAGATGATGAACTTGAAGGGCTCCGGCCTGGAACGTACACGGAAAAACGGGCCCGGGACGAAGAAGCGAAAAATCATCGAAGAAAAAAAGACAAAAAATTCAGTCAGTATGATATGTTCGGTTGGTCGTCTTGTTTCACTCGTCCCAATCCGCGAAAACGCGTCACGGTGAGGTAAAACGGCCGGGTCGACGGTCGTTCCTCATACAAGAGTAATCAAGGTTCATAATTTCAATATCGACTCACCAATTCGAGTAACGGCCAAGGACTTTTTTGGTCTGGACGTCCAACAATCTCGCGGACACCACAATGGTCTTCACCTCGTCGCTGAGCTTCGTCCGGACTGACTGGCCCGGCAACTCACCCTTCCACAGCTCCGTGCTTGCGTTCGGCGCCAACACGACTTCCTGCGCGAATTTGTCCGTCCATTCGGAATGCAAGTCAAACGACGTGACTTCAAGCGTGGCCTTCCGCTCGGACAACGTGCTGTTCGTACCCCACACTTCGACGAACGTCGTCAGGGTGAACGTGGCGGCTGAAAGCGGATCTGGGGATGACTTCTGTTCCTTGCGTGTCATTCCGACCGTGTAAGGACGCAGTTCACGTTTGATGGTGAAGTACGCGGGCTTTGGACGTAGGAAGTAGTCCACGATGGCCCAGGACGTCACGGGCCAGCAGTCGTTGATCTGTGTCATAGAATAGCGTCGAAATCAGTACAATATTTCTGCAATGCACAGCCGGTTTACGTTGTCGGTGTCAAAGCAATAACGAAGCCGTAGAGCTCTTCGGCCTTCTTCCCCACAACGACCGAAAACAGAAAACACGAACGGGATTGCTCGCTCACCTGCCAGACGAGTGCACCGGCTGTGTACTCTCTTCCTCTGCCTTTCCAATTCCGTCGCCATAAGCGGTATGCGGAAGCCAAGGTCTCGGCTTGCATGATTTGCGTGTAGTAGACGTAGCTAGTGATGCGATGCAATGAGTCAACTCAATGATGATGATGTATGAACTCCAGTTCATTCAATTCCTGGCATACCTTTCTACGTCGAATGCATGCTTGAAGTTCTCCACAAGGTACAGCTGGGGAGATGGAGTCAGTCACACGACATCCCTGTATATGTAACATATGACTTGCCTCGAGACGTCGTTCGAAGCCATCCGCCTTATTATGGTTATTCATCGTTCTACGCACCCGCGAAGCATACACCACGTCAGCGTCCCCTTTTCGAAAGATGAACCGGTCATAGTAGACTCACCTAGACTGTGGATAGCGCTCCTTCTCGTCACCCCCGAGCCAGTAGTCCACCGTGCGGATGTTGGGATAGCCCTCCCTGAATCAGTCGCCGAATCAGCGTGAGAGACCGAAGAGGCACGTGAAGAGACCGAAGGTGCTACTGACATGCCAAACTCTGAGACGAAGCGGCCTGCGAGGATGTCCCAGTTGTGCCAAGGCTCTTGTGACCCATGCCAGACGTTCCCTACACAATTGCGGACGGAACACGATCACTTGTGAATGCCCTTCAGCCGCTAAGTAAACTCACATTGGTGCAGATCGCCGTACGCCTTGTCGGTGGTAGGCTTCCCATACCCACTGTACGGCGAACTGCGGTGGTAGTGAATGTCGCTGAATTTCTCGGTCACGGAGGGCAGAAGCCGCTCATAGATGTAACGCGCGGGGAAGTTCGTCTTGCGGAAATCAGAGGTCTCGTCGCTGTAGTCTAGGTCGAGTTTGAGGGACTCGGCCACCTGGTAATCTGGGAAATGTGGATAATCAGATATGGGAGTGGCGCAGCGTCAAGGGAAGCCGCGAGGTAGATTGAAGTGTTCGTACCTTCGTTATTTCCAGCTGGAATTTTTTTGGGGGGACAGATGTTAGTGGGGTGCGGTGGTGTGGATGAGTCTAGACGCACCAAGAATGACAACAGACGGGTGATGTCTGAGCCTCTTCACGTTCTGCTCTGCTTCCAGTTCCACTGATTTCAAGAAAGAATTATAGGCCGGATACTAGAACCCATCGTCCGTCAGAAAAATACATTTCCCGCAAATACGACCACCTTACCTGGCCACAGCCGAACATGAAATCCTGCCAAACCAGGATACCCAGTTCTGGACATCGTAATCAAGAACGATTGTCATGAGTGATCGATCAAAAGGAATGAATGGAAGCCGCCACAACTCACCGTCGCAAATGTCATAGAACGCGTCTGCCTCGTAAATCCCTCCACCCCAGACGCGAATCATGTTCTGATTTCCATCCACGAGCAGCTGAAGCCACTGACGGTAGCGTTCAGTTGTGACGCTGAAATCAAGTGATAATTCAAATCCTCGGTCAATGCACTGGAACGCTGCGATATAATTAGAGATTGGGGGACTGACGTAGTGAGGAAGGAATCCGCCGGGATCCAGTTCGATCCTGTAAACCCATATTCAGCCATCCGCGCACCGCACCCTCAATCGTTGATGTGAAGAGAACTCGTCACATCTAGGAGCCCACACGCACCTCCACAAAAGACCCTGATGTTGTTGATCTCGAACAGGAAGGTTCGGCCCTCCTGATCGATCAGTTCATCTTCCACGACACGCGCACGTCGGAAAGCGAACTTCTGTGTCTGTTGGTCTAGGACATTTTTTTGCTAGAGAGGGACCGTAAGCACATAAGAGGCACAATAGCACTAGCTGCACTATCGTATGTACCTCGTCCGTGACAATGATTTCCACCGTGTAGATAGGCTGCTTGCCATAGCCTACCGGGTACCACAGCTCGAACAGTCCTGAAGATAATGTGAAATGCGCCTGAACTGGTGACTCGTGGACCTTCACCGAACTCTGTCCGATAAGCAGTGAACCGTCTGGGTTTTTGATCCTGACGGACGCCATAACGGGTTGCACCGCGGACATAGAGAAATGGACACCAATGCTAGCGTCAAGAGTTTCGGAGAGTTTCGTGCGGATGTCAAGATCGGTGATCCGGAGTGAGTATATCTCAAGAGAGATGGGTTTCCAGGGGCCGACTGTCATCAGTACTGGACCTGGTAATTGCGTGTCCAAGTAAGGTCATGTCAAGGAGAGCGGCAGGAACATGACATACCCCAGTCCCAGCCATAACTACGAATTGATATGTCAGGATACGCGGGTTCGGGGAGACGTGAGATGAAAACATACTTGTATTGTGCCTTGCGTACATGCAAGCGACTTGAATCACCGTTCCATAGGTTCAATTTCTCATGTTGCTGTTCTACTTCTCGACCCTGCAAGCAAGACAGTAGGTTCAGGAGGTTGTTCGTAAGTTGTCAAGACTGATAAGGCCGTACCTTGCGGAATGCGCTGGCGAAATTGATTAGCAGATCATTCGTGCCGGCCTTCAAGTGGTCCTTCACCGGGACGCGGTGTGAGACGAATTGGTTCTCGGTTCTGTGCAGATGAGCAGACAGTTGAGAGATGCACGAGCGGCGGAAGAAGGATTAATGACATACTGAAGAATCTCCTTGCCATTCTAAAGTCACGATTCATCTCGTCAGGCACGAACAATCTGTAAGTCAAAGCATCTTGACTTACAAGGAGCACGGTAGCAAAAGTATCCAAACCGTCAAAGACCAAGTCTGCAGCTGTAGAGGCCAGCTCGGCTTCGGTAACATTGATCTCAGTCTTGAAAGCCCATTCCGATTCTCCGATCCCTGTACACGATGTAAGCACCAAAATCTACGGTCAACAAAAACTCGGAGAAGACAAACATTGCACGTCCCATTCATGCAATCCGACAAACTACGATAAGTGCACAAGGTCGAACGCAAGACGACGTCAGCACGACTGCACGGATCGGCAAGCAATACAGACGCACAGGATCCGGAATCTTCTTCGCCTTCAACAACTCGACATGAACCGTCGTCGGGAATTCTGTCACCTCCAACCACTCTCCGTCCTTCACGACTTCACCCCCTCCAATCTGTGTAAACTGCCATGCTTCGTTGAGGATCCTAGTGACTTTCTCTGTTGCGTCAGCCATGATGGACGATCGGATCCGGAGTTCAACGCAGTCTGGCGATTGTGAAGGCACTCGCGTCGACGAAGAAGAGAGTTGTCTCGCGCGCAGCGACGATCCTCATTCTCTCAGGCTGGACATTTTATATTCTGACATCCGGATGAAGATCAGTGGAGGCCCGGAGATGTGATTCTGTGCCAGTCAGCTGCCTACCGAGGTTTTCCCGCTCCGGTACCTGGACTGAGTACTGAATATTCGCGTCATAACTCTACGTTCAACTCAGAGGGGCTCCGTACTTAGTGCTGAGAGATTCAATGAAAATTACCAGGAGGCTGGTAGTCATTATGTGCATTGCTAAAATCTGAGTCTACATGATGAGCGTGAAGGTGCGTGAAAGTGCATGAGACGCATATGGAACGCGTTCTATGAGAGGTATCTGAACCCTTTTGGCCTCCCTTCTTCTTTCTCCTTCTTCTCCTCTTTCCTGTTCAAGTGCTCCAAGTGCAACTTGAAGATGAAGCACATGACGATACAGAGACCGCTTGTGGCGATCGTGATGGCGTAAGAGTTCTTGTAGGACGGGCCCCAGTTCTTTGGCCAGACGTACCTTCGTGGGCAATTTATGTGAGCGACGTGTGTCATGACGGATGAAAGAGGTGAACATACGAGCCAGCAACGTTACCCAGTTGCGAAAAGGCATTGATCCAGGCAATTGCGACAGCACGCTTTGAAGGTGGACGAGGGAGGGAGTTACTCAGCCACGCGAAGAAGATAATGAATCCGGCATAAGACTGGGCCATCAGGAACCTGCGTGCATGTTGTTAGTCCCTACAACCGTATGCCTGCGACCCATGAGAAGGATAACTTACAAGGCGACATATCGTACGGCTGTATTCATGCTCGAGACAGCCATGATGAAGCCAATGATACCGAGGAACAGCGGGATAGAGATGTGCCAGAACCGCTCTCCAGTTGCATCCGAATGCATGCACGCGATGAACGCAACAATGGTCGCGAACACCCATGGCGGCGCACACAACAAAAGCGTTACGGTCGGGTTGAAGCCCATCGTCGCGCTCAAGGTCGGGAAGAATGCATTGAAGGACAACGACACGACCATGCTTGTCAGCGCGAGTGCGAGCCACCATACTTTCCAATCGCCCATGGCCTGGTAGAAGCCGTTCAATTGGCCAGATTCGGTTTGCTGTTCGTCGCCAACACCGACATCTTCTTCCATGCGTTTCTCGGCAAGACGGACTTCCATGGGACTTAACCAGGACGAAGATGTCGCTGGGAAATCGGGAAGGACAAAGATGGCTACAGCAGCGAAGAAGATGGTAAGGGCGCCCTCAATAAAGAAGAGCCATCTGAAGATTTTTTTCAGTGAGCATTCTCATGTTTTGACAGCGTTTATGCATCACATACCTCCAAGCCGCGTGTCCAAGTTTGCCCTCCATACCGTTGAGGATCCCGGAGGCAATCAAAGATCCAAAGGCGTTACTGATCAGATTTCCACAGGCCAGGAGGGCGGTTCGAAGCCCGAGTTCTCTTCTCTTGTACCATTTACTCAGCAAGAACAGAGCGCCGGGGAAGAACGCAGCTTCGACGAAGCCCAAAAAGAAACGGGTAAGCAATGCGCCAACGAAGCTGAAGACGGGATGTCAATACAAGCAGTTTCTCTCAGATGGCGGCACGTACCCTTGGGTGGCGCCAGTGAGGCATGAGATCATACCCCAGATGATCATGCAGCATGGAAGGTAGATGGAAGGCTTTCCGATGTAGTTAAGGAACATATTTCTGTGTGTATCGTAAGTTCAATAATATGGTATGCATTACGACGCATACAACTTACGAAGGGATTTGCATGAGGATGTATCCCACGTAGAGGATACTGAGCAAAGTGTTGAATTCTTGTCCCTTCAACTTGAGGTCCGTCTCCAATCCTCTGAGTCTCGCGGCGCTATGGCAGGTGCATTAGCGGTGAAAATATCTGCAATTCACAAAAGGGCTTACGAGGCATTGTTCCTGTCAATCTATGGGCAGACTTGTTCGTCAACGAATGCACGAGACAAAAAAAAAGCGGGACGCACATAGTTCAGAATATAGATCACAATGAGGATGGACATGCGCAGATCCAGCTTGCGGAGCAGCTTCTTTTCCAGGAGCTGACGAGCCTCCGTTCCTCCAAACTCCTCATCACCGATGGTAGAAGGCTTGAGGTCTTCGTTCTCCTCGACATCCCTGTGGACGTCGACTTTGCCTTTGTCGGAGTTAACGTCTGAACTTGCCATCGCAGACGTGGAAGGCTCGGGGTCGAGCACAGGCTCCTCTGGATCAAAAGTGGGGGTGGGGCAAGAACCTGGGGTGGGAAGGGGGATATACCCCGCAGCTAAGTAGGCGGATGTCGGGCGAACGCGAGCAATTAGCGTTGCAAATGTTGCGAGCATTCGCCGAGATAAGTTTCGGGACATGGTGGACTCCGACCGGGTCAGGCTAACTAAGAGCACTCTAGAAAGGTATCCCTGGGATCACCCAGTCATATTTGCAGCTACGAGGGTGGTAGAGCAGAGGATCCGGAATTTCAATACGCAAGGCGTTTCCATTCTTGGGGTGAGCGTCTTCCGTCGTACCCGGAAGTCTTGTCAGGATTTTCGTACATAAATTGACTGGCGCAGAGTTCTGAATCTTGAAGCATTGGAAATTAAAGCTTTTGCTGAGTGTGCCCAGTCTCAGTCAATTTCAATTGCTCTCGCCGTGTTAGGAAGATAGATCGGGAAGGCGATCGAGTGTCGTTGGGGTCGGGTTGGAGACCCGGTCCGGATCTCAACGTCTTTTCGTTGTTGTCCGTGGACACCCCGATACAGTCGTGGTCCAAAGATCTGCTCTACGCAAATCGCCTTGGTCTCCAAACAAAAGGTCTTTGTAAATTGTCTATTCTCGCAGTGCGTGTAGATTCCTCAAATTGTTTAGAGCTCAGCGCTTAGCCTAGGACTTGGCCAACTCTTAGGAAATCGAATAATCAGGAAGATTATTCCTTCTGATCCTACTGCTAGATCTTTGTCGAATCCAGGCTTAGACTCGCACTGCTTCCACTTACATCTTGAGCCTCTTGGCAGCCTTGCTGAGTCTTGCACGTTACGGTCGATCGTAGCGCGATGACAGTTGTTCTTCCTCCAACTACACCACTTGATTACCACAGAATCGTCTCACCGACCCTTCAAATACCCACCGACACCCAGAAACCAATTCCGGTCGGACTACTGGCATGTCAGCGTACGTACTATTGAATATTCTGCTTGTAAGCATACGAGGCCTGACTGAGTTCCTCTAGGTAATCCTCTCCTGCGAGAGTTGGTCTCTCAGGTCATTAGCTGTACTGTGTCCCAATCTCAGCCTTTGTCCGCCGCCGAGAAACGTGCAAGGAAGGGTAAGGAGCAAACACCCAAAGTGGCCCTCATCGAGGTCATCCTGCATGACACGGTCCTATTCCCTGAAGGTGGCGGACAGCCACATGATATTGGTGTCTTCACCACATCTGACGGCGAGCTGTGGGATGTTGTCGACGTGAAGCGGCATGGAGGGCACGCAGTGCATTATGTCCCGGCCAAGGGCAACGACGTCGATGACGCTTTGAAATCTTTCGTCATTGGATCCAATATAGGGATCGCGCTGGGGGACAAGGGCCTTCAACGAAGACTCGATCATGTACGCCGTACATTTTGTCAGCCGAGTCTAGACTTCTCACATCGCCGTCGCAGATGTCTGTGCATACATCTCAGCATCTTCTCTCCGCAGTGATAGAGTCGCAGCTGAAGCTGCCGACTTTATCTTGGTCACTCACCGCGTACCCGACACCTTCGTACGTCGAGGTTCCGCGCGCTATGACGGTTGAAGAAATCAGCTCCGTCCAAGAAGAGTGCAACCGCTATGTTTTCGAGGGCCGTCAGATCCATGTAGAAGTTGAAGAACTGGTGTTAGAACCTGTAACAACAGCAGAGGCATCACGCAGCTCAGGTAAAGGTCTACCGGCCGATTACACAGGCGGCGTGAAGAGAACCGTAGTCATCCACGGTGTGGACAGGAATCCGTGAGCCCGCCTAGATTTTGACCGTTCGTTTAGACGTATGCTTATCGTGTTTCATTAGCTGCTGTGGTACACACCTACCGTCGCTCAACAACGTTCAACTCTTCTTATTACCTCACACTGAGGGCCTCTCACGCTCAGCAGCGACCTCCGCGCGGCTCTACTTCCTTGCAGGACCCCGTCTGATCACATACCTCACATCTACACATTCCCTCCTCACGTCCGCGTCGCTCGTATTGAGCTGCGGTGCCCCCTTGGTCCCAGAGCGTGTTCAGCAGGTCGTAGACGACCGCAGAAAAACCACAAAGCGTGTGGACGACCTAGAGAACGAGCTGGCTGCCGCTATCGCGCACGAGTTAGCAGCCGGTGCTCGCACTATATTGCACAGACACAGGGTGGACGACACAGGCAACGCTATCGGGTTCTTGTCCTCTATCGCAACAGCGTATGCCACAGCGGCGGATCCTGCGAAACCTTACCTCCTTGTTCTATCGTCTTCTCCGTCAGTACAGACGGCGACAAGTACGACCGTGCTGCTTATCTTTGGCAGCGACGAGAAGAAGGTCAAGCAGGTGGGCGATGCTGTGAAGGCGAAGCTGAATGCGAAGGGGGGTGGTAAAGGCACGAAATGGAGTGGGAAATTCACTGGTGTATGGAAGAATTCTCGAGAAGGAGGGATCATGGAGGACGTGCTTGCTGGAATATCCGTTGAGTGAGCAAGTCATGAATGACAACAGAAGCAGTCTGTTCGGTCTAGAAATAGATAATGTATACAAATGCAATATGTATGTTGAAACAATGATTAAAGATAATGGGGTGTACTTGTACAGAACCGGAGGGTGATACATGCATATATGCGAAAGTACAATCCAGGTGCTTCACTTCGTCTGTTGCGATGTCGTTCTGCCGTGTACTGAGCTGCCACTAGACTCCCCAGTGTAAACAGTAGCATCTAGCAAAAAAAGTAAGTCATTGAAGTGACACATACTAGGAAGAGCTTACTGTCAGACGTCCCCACTTCTTCAGCAGTCAAGCCCGCAAGCACTTCATCCTCCGAAAGGCTCTCAGACCCCAAGCTATCGCTCAAACCTGGGTTCTCCTGAGATTCCTCTCCCGCGCCTTCCTCGTGATTGCCAGCTGCTTCTTCCCGTCTCCGTCTCCTTCTCTGCGCCCGCGCCGAATCGCGAGCAACGAACCGCATCAACGCTTCCATGTCCGGTTCAAATTCCTGTACCTCGTCATCATCGTCATCGGTGATAAGAATGGGGCTATGGTGATTCGAGTCGAGAATCATGTCTTCCTCCACCTCAATATCCCAGTCGTCTGCGTCGGTGAAACCGTCGCTCTCAGCGAGGTCTTCGGGGTCTGGGACGTAATCGTCGTCGACAGATTCCATGTCGTCTTCTGGAGCGGAGGGAATGACGAGGAATTGGTGTCTGCAGGCGGGGCAGGTCCCGTGCTGTAGATGAGTACTCAGTATAGGAAGTCCTGATAACACTAAGGAGGGCACGCACGTATCCCTTGATCCATTCTATGAGACTAGAGATACCATGTCAGAGTTGGACTTGAAGAACGATAAGTACAACTCACTCTGTTCTGCAGAACATATGCCCACACTCTTCCAACCTAGTAATCCCGTCTAACCGTATCTCCTCTCCGCTTCCCAAGGTCATCGTCCCCTCACCCGTCTCCTGCCTGTCTCCATTCACGATAGCGTCAAAGGGCTGCAAGCATATACCGCAGGAGTCGTCCACAGGCACTTGGTTCTTTCGAAGGGTGGGGAGATTGAGGATAGTTTGGTCAATAAGCCGTTGCACATCAGCAGTGTGCTGGTTCACGCTGTCGTGCAATTCGGGCGGCAGGATGAACGTCCTGAGCCACTCATTGAAGTGACGTGGGTCTGCCACTGGTGGTAGGAAGTCGTTGTCGTTGTGGTCCATGGTAAGGTGAAGGATGGTAGGTACCAGACCCCAAAGGTGCAGGCATCTGAGGGCGCTAACAACAACGGTTTCCGGGTCCGGAGCGCGTTGAAACGCGTAAACATCGCGTCCCACACGTGACTGACGCGTGACGACATGTTATTGAGGATCAATTTCGAGTTTTCCCGGGCCACGGAGAGCGTCCGGACGCATCTTGCTTCCTGAATCTCCACACTAGTACCACCTTGGAAGGAAGAACAGATCAAGCAATGAAGCAACTTGTTCTTGTGACCTCTCAAATGGGCCGGATGAGGGCGGATGACCTGCGCCGTCGCGCTTTCAAAACGGTGAATCTCTTGGTATAAAGTCTACCCACAGAAAATGGAGATGGTGTCCGAGTCGCCTTCGAATTTTCTCCTCGTCTCTTCGCCATGTCCTCGAAGGAATCCATTGACGAAGAAAAGCCTGTCGCTCAGTATGACGCTGACGGTGTGCTCGTCGACACCGATGACGAGTTCGGTGGTGTGGACGCCAGACGCAAGTTGGAGCGGAAACTGCTGTGGAAGTTGGACATGAGGATGTCCATCTTGGTGTTCATTTACATTTTGAACTATGTGAGCAACAATTTACTCTAGGCCGTCATAGAAATGCAGCTGAACTTGCATTTTGTCGACAGGTCGATCGTAACAATGCTGGGTATGTCGCGCTCATTGGTCTTATTACGATAGCGACACTGAATTCTTTGCAGAGCAGCACGGTTACGCGGATTTGAGGCCGACTTGCATCTCAAAGGACAGGAATTCGCCACGCTTCTATCCATTCTCTACGTCGGATACATTATCATGCAGATCCCTTCGTAAGTTCTCTAGTCTTCAAAAATCGGTATCGCGTTGCTGACTAGCGAGTTTGATACAGAAATATGTTTTTGAACTACATTGGGAAGCCTTCTCTGTACCTTCCATTCTGCATGAGCATCTGGGGAACGATATCTTGTCTGACTGGTACGTAAAGAATTCTCAGTGCTATCATTCACTGACCTATGCTGCAGGTGTTACCAACAAGTGGGTACGACAGTCATAATGATTGTTTGACCGTACTGACATGGTTGTAGTTTCGTTGGAGCTCTCCTCACTCGCTTCTTCCTCGGCTTTGTCGAAGCTGCCTTCTTCCCCGGTGCCTACTTCCTCCTGAGTAAATGGTACAAACGTTCCGAACTCGGTCTTCGGATCGCCATCCTTTACTGCGGAAACATTATCAGCAACGCGTTCGGGTCACTCATGGCCTCCGGCATCCTGAGCGGCATGGAGGGAAAGCTCGGACACTCTGCCTGGCGGTGGTTGTTCTATATCGAAGGCGCATTGACCATCTTTGTCGCGCTTTCCGCCATATTCATCTTGCCGGACTTCCCTGCGACGACGAAGGGGAAGTGGCTGAGTGATCAGGAGCGCGCGTTGGCGATGAAGCGTATGGAGGAGGATGCAGGTGTAGGAGACGAGACCGAGACGGAAGTAGGTGGACCTACAGCGGGCCTGATGTTGGCCCTCAAGGACTGGAAAGTGTGGTGGATGGCGCTGGCGATGACAAGTCAAGTTGTCGCATTGAGCTTCAATGCGTATTTCCCAACGCTGAGCGCGACGATGGGCTTCGGCCCAACCGTGTCGTTGCTATTGTGCGCACCCCCATTCGCCTTCACTGCGATTTTGGCGTTCTTCCTCTCGCGGTAAGCTTGAATGTTTCTTCTATGCTCTGGAACATAAATTGACTAGACCGCAAAACTTGCAGTCACTCCGACGCGACGGGTGAGCGATTTTGGCACATCTCTATATCTTTCTTCGTCGGTATCATCGGATTTGTTATCGCCATTTCTACTATGAATACTGCTGCACGATACATCTCCCTGTAAGTTCGGGTACTGTCTGACATGGTTCCGTGCGTACTCACGAAGGGACTAGCTTCCTTATGGCACAATCCTACGCCGGATTCGTTGTCCTTTACGCATGGGTCGCCAACACATTCCCTCGTCCGCCTTCAAAGCGTGCGGTGGCACTCGCTCTAATCAACGCGTTCTCGCAGCTCGGCAACGTCGCAGGCTCGTGAGTCCTCATCCACACTCTTCTTCATGCCTGCATTCTCACTGTTGACACACATAGTTATGTTTGGCCGTCGACGTGGGGACCAACATACCGCAACTCGTATGCTATCTGCATTTCGTGTGCAGGATTCGCCATCGTGTTGTGCTATGTCATGAAGCTGCATTTGCAGTCATTGAATAGGCAGCTTGATAGGGTAGAAGAAGAGAAGGGGGTCAAGATCAAGGGTTTCCGATACCTGGTCTAGACGACTTTGTCGAAGGCGGTAAGTTACGTTGGCGTTATGATAAGGTTGAGGAGGAAGATGAGAAGGCGGTCACGGTGAAGGGGTACCGACACCTTACATGAGGGATCAGACAGAAGGTCCTATGACTTGCGCCTTTACGATTCGCCGAGGTCGGCGGTGTACGCCGTATACGTTTTATTGATGCATCTTCCCCAGTCATCGATTTCGCCCCGGATCTACTGAGGAATGTACGTCGGTAACATCGTCAGGTGCTCGTCGGAGTGGACGGAATACGCGACAGTACGTCCAGAACGTTGAGCGGTGTGCATGCTCCGGTAACAAGCCTGTGATCAAGCTGTGATTCAAGAATATTGAAGCAGCTACGGAACGGAAGATAACCAGCGTCGAATGTAAATCACGAAGCTGAGTGCGGGCTGACAGAACCTTCGTTGAATTACACACTGCATAGGATTGCAGACCAATAGTACAGAGGCTAGCGCGAGGGACCCACTCTGCGATGCATTTTCGCGCACGTTGGTACGACACCGGAGACACGTGCGGGATAGCAAACAGATGGAAAACATTTCACGAAGCGTCGGGGGCTGGCTCGGGTGGGCTATCACAAATGAAGTGAAGAGATAAGGTCGAGAAGAAGAGGTCAAGAGAAGAAAAGAGAAAACGAGGAAGAGGGTATCCATGCGAAAAGTGCAGGGCGGATGATGCTCGTGTTGAGAAACTTGAGATTATCTGAGCACGTTTGAGATGTCGATGAGAACAGCTGACATTGCCTGACAATAATCGTCTAAAGAGCGAGCTCAACAGTATATCATCTCGGAGGTCGACGAGGGGGACGTTGAGGGCGATCCGAGGCGAGACAGGTTCCTTCGGCGCCTATTAATACTCAAACCATTTCAAGTTGTCCCCATCCGTTTATTCCTGCTCCCATCTACCCCCAGCGTTCCGCACCGTCTACCTCGTCCTGCTCGTCGCCGTCGCCGTCGTGCGTAGCGAGCGCACATCTCTGCGCCGACGCTCATGAACTCTCTCACTTACCTCTCCCGCCAGTTCGATGTCTTGGCTGCGGGAACGCCACCGTCTACCCCGTCCTCTGAGACCCTCCCTCTGCTGCCTGACAACGACTCCTACAGGTTGAAACGGGTGTCAACTTGGTCTGCAAAGTCCTTTATTGACCTGCCATCTCCTGCCTCTTTGTCTGGCCCCAGTTCTTACGCTCCTACTTCCTGGTCTCTCAAGCGATCCTACTCGTCTCCAGCAGAAGTACATCCAGGCTCGCCCTCGCCGCCCACCCCTGCGTCCGAACCCATCGCATCTTCCAGTCGACGCTCGTCTGTTCCTCCGTCCTCGCGAAGACCGTCCAGAACATCCTCGAGGCGTCCCTCGGTCTCTTCATCCGATAAAGCCACTCGATCTAAACCCAGTTCAGCCAGCCTGCTGCGACGGGTGGTCATCGTCCGCATATTCCTCTCTCTATGGAATTACATTTGTGATGGATGGAGGAACCTCACACGACATTGTGTCTGGGCCAGGGCGCAGGACATCGTGATAGAAGAAGGTTCGAGTGACGATGAGAAGGATACCGAGGACGAGAGCAGGGACGAGAAACTCGTGGATCTGGACGCACGCTCGCCGCCTCCTCTGGACCCTCCAATATCCTTGGTAACACCTCCCGAGATGCAGATGCTCTCGCCGGTCACCCGTGCAACAGACGTGTCCGTCATTCTCAACGAACCATCGCTATTCGTCGCACCCGCGTCATCAGTTTCCTCACTCACGGTCTCACACTTTGGGCATCCTAGCGAACTTTCACGGACACCAACGCCCACAAATCTACCACGGAAAGGTCCTTTGCATCGGCCAAAAACCCTCGTGCTGGACCTCGATGAGACACTGATACATTCCACCTCGCGCCCAATGCCCTACTACAATGGAGGTATTCTATCTGGTCTAGGTATCGGCAAGAAGAACAAGGGTTCGGGGTTCATGGTCGAGGTTGTCCTGGGCGGACACAGCACAGTTTACCATGTTTACAAACGTCCGTTTGTCGACTATTTCCTGCGGAAGGTGCGTACTGCTGTACATTGGCGCTGTACCGCATTCTAATGAACACGAACGATGGGATAGGTTTCAGCGTGGTATACCCTTGTTATCTTTACGGCATCCATGAGGGAGTACGCCGATCCTGTCATTGACTGGTTAGATGCTGGGAGAGGAATCCTAGAGCGTCGGTTCTTCCGCGAGGTGCGTTGTTTCTAGACCGTCCGACATTGTGCCGGCAATATTCATCGTCGTTATTCAGTCTTGCACGCAAATGGCCAATGGGTCGTACACCAAGGATCTGTCAATAATCGAAGACGACATGGCCTTGGTGTGTCTGGTCGACAATTCTCCGATCTGCTATACAATCAACGAATGTGTGTATTTCTTCTTGATGTATGTTTCGCTCGACGCTGACGGGAATGATGGTCGCGTAGCGAATGGCATTCCTATAGAAGGATGGACACATGACCCACACGACGAAGCTCTCCTTGACCTCCTTCCTTTCCTTGACTCCTTGCGTTTCACCAAGGACGTTCGGCGGGTTCTGGGAATCCGGGGTTTCTCATGACACGAACAAACAACATCAACAACCGCACATTCATCATCGCCCACGACATATTCTACATACCCCGCGTTCCCGTTCAAATGGCACACCAGAATAACTGGTTGCAATTCCATGAGAGAGAAAATGTGGTGCTTGGTTTCTTGGGTGAACACTGACTGCTGTTTGAACTCTTATCAATCATACTTAATATATACTATTGGACCATGACCATGACCCATTTTCCCCCCATCCCCACACCTCCCATCCCATTTCTCCTCAATCACTTCCATGATTCATCTTGGCATCCATTTCGTTTTCACTCCACGCACATCCCCCCAGCCCCCGAGTTTCGAGTTCAGATTCCAGTCTTTTGTTCATCTTGCATGGGCTTTTTTCACTAATTAGCATGTTTGTGTATATATGTACCTCAATACTGAAGGAGAGAATAAGAATGACGTCGTCGTATCGTGAAACACAAACCCCGCCTACGGAAATCTAGGTATGGATTACCTTGGTCAACCGGACGTATCAAATCATTCACGTCGTCGTTGGTTTATAAAACGCAGAGAATGAGTTAAGAGTGGGTGGGGGTACTACTCGGTATTACAGATGGTGGCACAACGTGGTAAGGATTTCAGAATTTCAGACAAGGGGTCGTAAGAAATAGGTGGGAATGATTGCAAGCAGTGGGTGAAAAGAAAGGAGAAGTTCGTTGCAGAGAAAGAGGCCGAGAAGGAGAGAGGGACCTTGTATATAGTCACAAACGAGGGAAGTGAGGGATGTACACTGTAGAAGATGACGTCGATGATATACCGGAGAGAGGTGAAGAGAGAGCCTGAGGAAAGTGGACGGGAAGTGATCCACGATCACAGCGCAATCTCTGCTTGCAGTTTCCTGAGCTCCTCTTCCTCGTCTTCTTCGACCACTTGTTCTGTGAGACACGAAACGAGTATAAGATAGCGGCAATATGGCAAATGAAGAAATAGCAAACGTACGCGGTACCGTCTTCGGAGCTCCTGGCAGATGTACTGGGGCGTGGTCGGCTGCTGCGAGCACGTCGTCCAGCTGCTCCCGCTCCATATCCTCCAGCTCGCGTTGCAAGTCGTCCTGCATGAAATGAGACACACGTCAATATACTATTTCCGAACGAAACCAGAACAGCGTAACGCACCGCGTCAATATCCACACTGCTGTAATTCGTACTTGAAATCGCCTCGGCAACCTCGTCCGCGTCCTTCATCTGGTCCTGGATCTCAGCAACAGTCTTGTCCACATCCTCGATCGACCTAGCATTCGATTGTTCAGTCAGTCATGAGCCACAGGTTCAAGAAACGGGGGTGGAAAGAGTGAACGCACAATCCTCTGTGGATATCCTTGAGCGCACCCGCAGCCTTCTTCATAGCAGCCATCGTCTCCGCATTGAAGCTCGCAGACTCCAGTGTCGACACCTGCGTCTCCAATTGGAACTTCGTCCCTTGCAACCGGTCTAGCTCCAGTTCCGCGACCTTCTTACGCTTCAGCGCTGCCGTAGCCACTGCTCATCCCGTTAGTCCTCCATTGCAATCGAAACGATCAAGGCGAAAACATACGAGTCTTATTCGCGATGGCATTCGCCTTGGCTGTAGCTCGCTCGGCCTCAATCTTCTTCTGTATATGCTCCTCCTTCTTCTCTATCATCTGCAGCTGCTGCCGCAGCGTGACGATCGCGTCCCGAGTCGACTGCTTCGTATCCCTGCGTCCACCGAAATAGCTCATAAAGCCTGCCATCATAGTTTAGGAGCTCAAAGGGCAAGTAAAGAAGCAGATGGGAGTTCGAATAAAAGCTGGAGGTATGAGAACAGAGAGCGGTAGGAGTGGAAAGTGGCAGGAAGTGTATGAGTGCCGCAGCGCTCACGCTTGAGGTCACTCGATTGGCCCGATAAGGCAATCCCCGAGCCTGCTTTGACTCGGTCTGAGATTCGCTCGCACGTCGACGACAAAGTGAGTCTATTGTACTGTGGGGTATAGAAGTAGCACAATTACTGTATCTATAGATAAAGCAGAATATCCCCAGTGTTCTTAGACCTGGGAAGCAAGTCGCCCCCAGGTCACCGCAATAGTCACATCAAGGGGGAGGAGTTGAAGCAATGAACGGAAGGTTAAGTAAAGTCACAAGGCTCTAAATGGATCACTTGTCCTTCTTCGTCTCTTTATCGTCACCGTCGTCAATATCACTGAAGAAGTACGGGTCTCAGACGAGTGTATTAGGCGGAGAGGCGGGGGACTCACCCCTCGTCGTCACTACGCGTATCTTCAGCTCCTTCCCCGGAGACGACGCGCCAAGCGACGCGTATAATCATCGTGAACCATACCAGCTGGAGAATCTAAAGGCACCTGTCAATCATCGGCACGAAAGCGTTGGTTTGGGCACTCACCTCAAGACAAACGAGCAAATAAACGAATATCTGGAGCGCTTGCCGAGTGAGGTAAAGACCGCCCTTAGGGTTCCACATGAAGGCGGCATCGTTATCGCTGACGGAATGCTGCCACACTGAGACGATGACAACGATGAACAGAATGTGACGCGTAATGAACCAAGAGACCATGAACAAGCCAAACGTAATGTCGCAAAGCGTCGTGAAAGATAGGTAGCGGAGCATTTTTGCTAACTGCGGATAAATGAATGTCATCAATATTACTGCGGTTCATGATGACTTGCCGGCTTACTGGTAGGAACACGTCCGCTACGTCCATGAGCAGCATGATCAGCACGCCTACACGCGTGCAGTTACAGAAGTAGCTTCCGACCATGAGGGCAATGGTGACTACATGGTGGGTCATCATCTGCCAGTGGTCCTTTCGACGCGCTTCAGCATTGAGGATGAGTATCTGGTGCAGATAGAAAGCAGTCTGTGATAGGTAATAAAACTTGATGGGGCCAGCAAGGGGTATATGAGGATAACCTATCCAAACGTCCACAGGATTGAAAACTGATGTTGGAAGATTGCGATGAACATACTGTGACACAAGTTGATGAGCACGTATCCAGGACCGGGGACGTGCAAATCAACATACCAGCAGACCGAAAGCCGTTTGACACAGATAATAGATGACCGACCACCCTTGCTCTGCAAAGCGGAGCATGCTCCTACGCAGAAGGTGCTGCTCTCTTTTGGAAGTGACGCCCCCCGACGTGGCATCACCGTTCGAGTCTGCGACGGCTTTCGCGTCTCCGTTCGTCGTCGTTCCTCCATTCGCGTGTCCATTCCCTCGTTTCGACTTCGCAAGCCGACGCTGAAGGTCTCTCGTCAACTTCCACTTCGCGAGAGGTTCGAGGGCAAGCAACCGGAAGGCGTCACGCAGAATAGCCATGACGATGATGCAGGATATCACGAAGTAGCCGTCTAGGACGCCAATGCCATGGTAGGAGGCGTTGGGGAAGGAATCTGGCACTGCCGGACGAGGAGTAGGGTAGGAGAGGGTAACGAAGGGAACTGCATAGGATGGAAGCCAATCTGGGGCAGCGGCGGTGTTCATGACGAAGGTCTTGTTGTGTGTGTATCCACGTCAAAGAATCATGAAAAGTCCTGGGGTACGTTCGTAAAGACGAGAAGGTAGGCCAAATACTGCAAAGAGAGAGCAGATAACTGCGAGCAGTGGTATAAGCCGATCTGACGATGTGGTACAGTAACGCGTTGATGGCTGAAAATCCTTACATGTGCCACGTGCGGAGATTCCTGCGTCCGCGTCTCGCAATGTGTGAGCGCTGCACCTGGTGTCGTCGAGGGTCCGAGGGGGGAAGTTGCACGTCGAGCAGGACGTTGCCAACAGCGAACACGACGAAAGATGGAAGTGGTATGCGAGCGAGCTGGCGAGGGACTTTTATTGCGAACGTGCATGTCGGATAGATTTAAAGCATACGTGGGAATCTGGGGACTGGGTTTCCCACGCTCGCCAGACGCCCTGCACTTGGGAGGACTCGAACACTACCACAATCCTCCGCCACACCATGTCCACTGCCGTCGCCACCCAGCCCAGCGCGACCCTCTACATCAACAACCTCAACGACAAGGTCAACAAGGACGAACTCCGCACACAACTCTTCGCCCTCTTCACCACATACGGCCGGGTCATCGATGTTGTTGCCCTCAAGAACCAAAAAATGCGCGGCCAGGCGTTCCTCGTCTTCAGCGACCTAGCCGGCGCAACGGCGGCCATGCGAGCCTGCGAAGGTATCGTCTTTTATGATAAACCGATGGTGCGCCATCCCGTCTCAAGAACATTGTTATTTGGAAGTCGTTGATGTGAACAAGTGATGCCCATCGGCTGGCGCACGCTACCATACAGCATATCACATACGCAAAGTCCAAGTCCTATGCGACCATGCGGAAGGAAGATCCCAATTTCGTCCCTCCGACATCCGTGCACGCGAAAGACACGGCCGCACGCATGGGGAACGGCGCGTTGTCTGGGTCGGAGAAGAGGCAGCGCGGCGATGATCGGATGGACGAGGACGAGCCGGAGGCAAAGAAGGAGAAAACCGCTGAAGCTGACGACGATGATGGCGAGGAGATGGAGATTGAAGAAGATGAGGATGCAGGAGGGAGACAAGCCGCGAAAGGCAAGAATTCCCGTAAGTCGTGTGATACTCCATCAGGCGCGTCCGGTGAATTCGCGAACTTATGCCTTTTCCAGGTGCAGTACCGCCAACTTCGCAACAACCGTCTGCGACCCTGCTATGTACAAATCTACCACAAGAGGTCACAGACGACGTGCTCTCCGTTCTGTTCCAACAGTACGTAAAATTTGTTCCCTTACGCAGATCTCTAGTCGTTATCTCTTGTCCCGCTCTAGATACCAAGGGTTCCAAAGCACCCGAGTTGCGCAAGCAACCGCACCCGAATGCCGCTGGCCAGAAGGTCAAGATGGCACAAGTGGTATTCGATTCGCCTGATCTTGCTACCGTTGCAAAAGAGGCCTTGGATGGCTTCACGCTGAAGAAAGGCTCCTTGATGTCAGTAGCCTTCGTCTAATTTTCTGTGTAATGTTGTTGTGCTGTGTAATTGCTCCTTTTCTTTGAGTTCGACGTGCATATATCATCGTGTCGTAAATGGATGACTTATCATCGTTGCGAACATTGCGACTGGAGCACTCGCGGTCCGTAGGTAGCGCAGGAGCGCAAAACTATATCGGCGTGGACCCACAATGGCAAGGCGCAATTTGTCAGGTGTCATGCTAGGCTCAGAACGTAACTCGCTGCGCACGAGAGTGGTCGTTCGGAAATCATGATATACGTTCCATTTACAGTATTTGCGTTCTGGATACATTGCTTCAATCACAGGTACACGGCTTTATAATATACAATTGGCTTCTTTTACAAGCCTTGGATTTACACCTTGAGGGCCTTGAGGATGGCCTCGCCAATCGGACCAGCAGATGCGGGGTTCTGGCCGGTGATCAGAATGCCGTCAACAACCACCTTGGGCTATTCGCAGAACGAGTCAGTCGAGATCCGAGACTGAATTCAGGATAAGCACGTACAGCCCAAGGGTCGACCTTCTCGAAAATACCACCGAGCTCGTTGATCCTATCCTCGAGGAGGAAAGGAATGGACTGTTAGAAGTTCACGGTCAGTCCACAGTCTTGCAGAAGCATTACAAAGGTGCGGTGCGTACATCGACAGCTTGAATGCTAGTTTCCTCGGCGTTGGTGAAACCGGTGGCCTTGCGTCCAGCGAAAATCGACTTGCCAGCGGCGTCAGTAGCCTTGACAAGAGCACTGTGGATCACGATTCGGTCAGTCAAAATTGCAAAAACGTTCGTTAAGCACGACAACGTTACTCACGCAGGTCCGTGGCAGACAGCAGCGGTGATCTTTCCGGCACGGAAGAACTGCAAATCCCAAACCCACGGTCAGAGAGTTCTTTCAGACACTTATCACACGGGCACTCACGTCGGACGCAAGCTTGGCATTATCCTCATCGAAGGCGAGATCAATCACGGGACCGTGACCACCGACGTAGAAGATAGCAGCGTAATCGGCGGCGTTGACCTGGGTGAGCTTCTTTGCAGCGGCGAACTTGGCGACTACGGTCTCGTCCTTGAGGAACTTGACACTCTCTGCGTCGGTGAAGTTCTACAGCACCACGTGCGTGAGCGGGGTGTTTTTAGAGCCTGTTGGGTTTTGACATACTTTTACGCTGGACTCATCAACAGGCGGGTTAGGGCCCTTGGGAGCGGCGAAGTCGATCTCGGCATGGGGCGCAAGGACTGTGTGTCAAGTCAGTAGACTGATGGCAAGACAATCGCGTTCGAACGTACCGTAGTAAGGATGAGCAGCCTCCGGGAGGTACCAGCCCTGTTCATAGTAATGTCAGAAATCTGTGATTATGTCGATCGGGATAGGGGAGGGGGGCGGTGCGTAACCTACAGTCTGTCCGCCTTTGAGGTTCTTGTCAGCGGAAGTGAATACGAAGAGAATTTTGGGAGACATTGCGATATGAAATGAGATTGACTGAGTAGCTGTGAGAGGTTACTGAGAAGATTGGAGAGGATGAGGGGGCATCTTGGCATTTTGCGGTCTCTATAAATACCTCACAGAAAACCCAGGCTGGCTATTCCGTACTCCTCCTAACTAATATTGGCGTAGACGTAGCACTGTGGTGCACATCGAACTCGGGGGAAGATTCCGAGTTCTGACCAATATTCAGCGCAGAACCGCTGGAAACCGGCAGTGGGTAACCGCAAAACGCGCATGGACGAGCTGTCAACGTCTCAACCTCTGTCGTCGCGTCGTTTTTGGCTGAATACAGCCGGTATACCCGTTCATTGAGCACATACGCAACTGCTTTGCGTTGTCAGCAAGTGAGATGACTGGGCAGCTTCTCAGTTTTTGGAGGTGCTTCTACGGTCTCAGTCGGTGGCATAGTCAAACGATGCCCGAGAGGCATTTTTCAGTAAAAGTTAAATCTGACTGAGATGACCGTCAGTTCCCCGTCGGTAAGGGGATATCGGTATGTCGTGCATGTCCAGTTGCCAGGAAAATGGATTCGTTCCAAGTTGCAGCTCGAAAGATCATCATGGTTGGGACAGAAGATAATGTGCGCTAATCTAACCGACCAAGATTATGGCAAGATAGCAGGTGCACCGAAAGGTGCTTCCGTCCTCGTACTCGACCACTATCCATTTCAATTCATCATACCCATTCATCTGAACCAATTCCACGACTTTGAATTCTCGTTGCTATACCTGATATCACACCATGTCTGCATTCTTTGGCCTGTGAGTACTACTCCGATCATCTGCGGTACCCAACCAAAACTGACGATCCACTATAGCGGAAAGACACGGACGTTCAAGCCAAGGAAGGATGTTCCTGAAGGCACCAAGCAATATCAGCTGCGAAAGTACGCAGAGGCGACCTTAGTATGCCTAATTTCATGCTTCTTGGTCCATCTCACACGTCGATGTTGACGCGATGTTGTTTCTGAAAGGGTTCAGGAAACTTGCGATTGGCGGTTCAACTGCCGGATGGTGAAGATTTGAACGAGTGGCTAGCGGTACATGGTACGTCTGAATTTTTCTGGTGTCTTCAAGATACTTTGGCTGATTATTTTACGGAAGTTGTCGACTTCTTCAATCACCTCAATATGCTCTACGGTACGGTTACCGAGTTCTGCACACCACAAGAGGTACATTATCTGTACCCACTCCCTATAACTACATCTCATGACCAAACCTCTAGTGCCCAATCATGTCTGCAGGCCCAAGGTGTGTATAATATATGAGTGACAGAGCTCAGGGACCGAGTGCTTCTTCCGCAGATACGAATACTTGTGGGAGGACGGCGTAAAGTTCAAACGACCAACCAAACTACCCGCGCCCGAATACGTCGATGCATTGATGAACTGGGCGCAATCGCTCTTGGACGACGAGGAAGTGTTCCCGAACAGGATCGGTGAGTGAAATGTATCTACCGGTTGTTGTATGGGTCCTCACCGAGTATGAAGGCGCACCATTCTCCAAGAATTTCCGCGACACGATCCGTACTCTCTTCCGGAGACTATTCCGTGTCTATGCACACTTGTACAGCAACCACTTCGACCACATCTGCGCACTAGGAATAGAAGGTGGGTGCTCTGCGTCAATATTCTACAACAAATTGTACTCATGTGATGTTCATTCCCCAGCCCATTTGAACACAAGTTATCGGCATTTCTTCTTGTTTGTGAATGAGGTCAGTCTACGTTTGTCAAATTTAGACCGTCTGACATCTCATCATCCCACCCCACCCAATAGTTTGATCTTGTGGATAAGAAGGAACTAGCACCACTCGACGAGCTGAATGATGCTATCCTAGCCGAAGACAACTTGAAGGGGCGATAGAATTCTGTTTGTTGTCGTCATCAATAGGCAAGCGAGTGTATGTTCTGCCTCGTTGTATACCAGGATTGTAAAAGTACGTGTCACTTGGGTGCCTCGATGTAACAATGATGAGCACGACGTCTCATGCAAAACCACCGTGCCCATCTGACCTATTGCTACTGCGACCTGAGTGAGAAGTTACCGATAAACCCGAGACTCAGTCCTCGAGTCTGGACTCATGTCACTCCATACAACCGTGGAGTGTGTTCCAGGTTCCAGGTCGTGTATTGCAGCTCCGAAGCATATGATGCAAAGGGTTGTATTATTTGTGTACTTATTCCGACGTGTGGACTCCGCGATGCTGGAGCTCGGCCCTAAAGTAAATTGAAAGTTCATAATGAAAAATCCATTCCGAGAGCCCAAATCCAGATCCAATAACATGAGCCACATGAGCAGCAAAAAACAGAGTGCAGTAACAGCGGTCACTCAGAACACCCGCAGTAGTAACCATCGTCAAGAAGGACAGTGAACCGCCCTCTGGGTTTGAGAACCCACCCGTGTATGGTCGACTCGAAGTAGGCCTCGTTGGCCCAGTGGCGGTTGCCGACCCATTTCTCGTTCAGGTAGGAGTCCCACCATTCGACGTAGCAGTCCCTGCTGTTCCCGGAGAACTCATAGTCTACGACGTGTGGTGCTGGACCGAGGTATTCGTGGCTGTGAGCAGCGGAGTTTGAGTGACTTGGTACAACTTGTTGAACGACAACTACAGTGTGCTTGGACAACTCACCGCTTGGGAGCAAGAGCATCCTGGTTCACGTAATTGGGACCGAGATATCCTGCAGGTGCAAGTTCGTTGTAGAACTCGAAGACAATGTGGTTGAGGTCGTCTCCTTCTTGGAACTTGATCTGCATTTAGCGAAAGGTCAACTTCACCATTGGTATGACGACGCGTGAACATTCGAGCTAAAGACTCACCTGCTTGGTATCATGTATTTGACGTAGATTGAGAGGTAGATGCAGAGTACCTGAAGCTTTAGCTATGTAGGTGTCTGCGGGGTGCTTCTGAATCTGACCGGCGCGACAAGTATGCGTAAGTACGTTGCCTGAGTTGGCATTGAGCGGCTGGAATGACTGACCTGCCAAGCTAAGGTATTCTTGCAAAAATTCTCCGCCCGTTCCGTGAGAACAGCGCGCTCTTTCGCGAGTATGCTCTTCAGTACCGCCTGGTCGTTTGGATCCTTTGAAGCCCTCAATTCCGACACGGTCAAGGGTGTGACTTGTTTCAAATTCAGGTGATCATCGCGGAGAGTCGTCCACGCCGTTTGAGCAGCTTCATCTGTCCATTTGCGCTTCAAGTCTGCGTCGGAGATGCGTGAACGCAATGAGGGGCAGTCTCACTCGTGTACGCCACGATCCTGAGTCGAGAGAGCTCGAGCTTCCAACCCAGTGAAAACTAACTCTTCTCCCAGCCGCGTGAGTCTTGTTCCGTCTGTGCCGAAGCGCCCGTATCTACTCTTGTCCCCTTCCATCCGCATGTGGCGCTTTTGAATTACCCTATTCTCGCTTCTCTTCGCACCCGCAGATCCTCTATGACGACATGGCATCCCCTCGTCTTCTTGTCTGTATGTATGCGTCGA
>SGPM01000510.1:0-14877 GCA_004802725.1 Antrodiella citrinella
TACACTCCTTTCTACGTTCGAGTACCTCGGCCTACCTCTACGACTCCTCCCCAAACGCCCTTACGTGGTACCCCTCTGCCAGGAGTTCTCCCATTTGTTGGGTGTGTTCTCCCGCGCTTAGGAGCCCGTCCGGTGCATCACCGTAAGGTAGTGTGCGAGGAGCTTCACTCGTGCGATTCACGAAACGTTTGAATGCATTGGACTCGGGAACATCATAACATTTGTCGCAGCATGTGTGCCCCAGTGGAGAAACTCCACTGCAACTGCGAGATCGGAGCCATAGGTACATATCCTCATCAAACGCGATCGGCTCCCACTCCTGCTTCCGGATTTCATGGTACTGGAACGGGTACGTGGACCAAACGGACCCAGCCATCCACTGAACGCGTACACCCTGACATGTCCCACTCTTCATCACAGAAATCATGGGTATGGAGCTCGATGGACCCGCACTAAGAGGCGAGGGCGTAACTGGCGTGCTCAAAGACAGAGCGGAAGGTGTGGCGCCGCGCGATAAGATGTTCAGCGAAGGGCGAGAGATAAGGGGTGGAATGGGAAGATGACTGGAAGAAGATTCCCCCAAGGAAATAGGTGTCCCTCCTCGAACATACGCCGATTCAGAGGGAGTAGTACCATGAGAGGAGAGGGAATCTATGGACGACTGGGAAAGCCGCAGAAGTCAGATATTTACCAGGTACAAAAAGCATACTGACTCACCTGACGAGAGTGTAGAAGACATTATTGAACGAAAGTACGAAGGACATGCAAGGGAGGAAGAAGGGGAGATGTTCAAAGGAGCGTGAACGCGAACGAGATAGTAATCGACGCTGCTATCTCATCACCAGGACCCCCGGCACAAGTAACCCTTGGATTTCCTTTTAATGGTGTCTTCGCCTGCTACACTGGAGGCCCCTTGATAGACATTCAATTGATAAGAACATAATATGTTGCAATGGATAGACTTACGTTTCTTCTTTGCTGGTGGTCCCCGCCCTGGTTGTAGACCGTCTTTGCGTGGCCGGCCTACAGGACCCGCATCCTCCTTGTTTTTCGAGCCCAGCGGGTGTCCTCTCCTGCGTTTCGGTGCGTCTTCTCCAAGTGTCAATGGGTCGCAGAGCAGAGAGAGTGAGCGAGCGAGCGGCCACGCGGCACAACAGCTGATGAGCGCCTCGATAGGTTTCGAAGTCCGACAGGTTTCAAACCCAGCCAAGTCCTAGGGTGAGGTGTACCTATAGCTTGACCGCCGCCCAGGGCTAAAGGGTTATAGCCCTGTGGGTAGTCGATCAGACGTCCTCAAGTCTTGCTATTAGCCCTGTGGGTAGTCGATCAGACGTCCTCGAGTCTTGCTATTAGCCCTGTGGGTAGTCGATCAGACGTCCTCGAAGACTCGAACATTGTGGACGGTACTCTTCTGATTGTCTTGTACAGGTGGACATCAGGATACTCCGCAAGCTGTAGCGATCAGCGAATCGGTGATCGAGATTGACTGTCCGTTTGTAGCAGCTGGACACTAGTACGAGAGGCCTCCCCTCATGAATCAGTGCGCCTACCAGGATTGCATTATCCAGCTGTCTTGAGACTGACGCTCTCGACGTATAAAAGGCAGGCCATCTACGACAGAGAATCCTCACTCCACTACCACACCAACCCAAGAAACCTTCCTCTTCATACCCTCGTCCTCGAGCATTATCCTCCCAACTCACTTTGAAATGGACGCCTTCCAATACACCACTGTCCCCGTCACCTCTGCTCCCGAAGAGGTTGACATCCCCTCCAACGGCGAGTCTCGCGGCCCTGGCTCATCCAACGGCTGCACCATTGCTTAAATCGTGAGTCCCTCGCCAACCCCGCGGTGTCTTTTCAGACAGTTGACCTGCTGGACTGTCTCAACAGATGCCCTGTGCATGCACATCCCGATATCTACCATCATTGTCCGACCTAGATGTCGTTGTTCCCGAATCATTATTAGACCCACCCACTCCTTCACATCCGCGCACGCACTTCCGTTTCTGCGTTGCATTACCATTCAGTTTTGACTTGGTGTCGATGTATTCCGCCCTCATTGTCTTCGATTTCGATTTGGGGTTGATGTATTCCGCCGCTGAACTTATCATTCTGTCTTCTTTGTGTTCGGGTCTTTTGGTTGAAAGAGTAGTCTGAGGGGAGAAGCAGCAGTATATCGGTTAACGGTCATACACTGGCATTAGCGGCGAATTCATATGTTTCTTGTGGATTCAGCTTATCGGAGGACTTAACGGGAACCGCGCATGCCTGAAGGTATGAAATCGGGGCAAAGTCACGTTTACTTCTCTTTGACAACGTCTCATCTGATTTGCCATGCTGTTCACTGGCAATACCCTCGCCACACCTGTGCAATCATTTATCGAGAGTCCAGTTGCGGCTGGCGAGCATGGATATGATCCTCTTTCTAGTCATAAGTTCTATCCACCATCACAACCCCAATTTCAATTTCTCACGACCCCCAATAGCGTAGTCTTCCATACGTTTCTTGTCATTTGTTGCGACTCGGCGCCTTGAAACCTTCCTAGTCAGGCCGTTTGATTTCCTTTTACGGCGCCGTCGTCGTCGAAGACGCGTCGGAGTTTCTGTTGACTGAACTCTCAGGCCACCTGGCATCGTATAAAAGGAGCCCTCCCGCTTTTCCAATGGCGCAAGTTCGCTTTCCCTCATTCGTCGTCGTCTTTTGCAAGGTTTACCACCAGTGCCAGCGACGGCGAGTACGGCGATCTTTGTCCAATGCCAAGACAAGCCGTCGTACGTGTTCTCTCATCGCTGTTTCACACTGTTCATCCAGATTTTGCATCGATAGGATACCATGGCTTTGACTCTATATACATCGAAGGCAAGTACCGTTTGAACGTCACGATCAACGACTGGAATTCATCCGCTGATTGGCATCTGGCTCGCGCAGCAATGTCCTGCCTCTCAAAGAGTATGTCCATGAACTTCAGCATTCGTCAACGGTACTTCACTGAGGTGGCATTTTCTGCAGGTTGAGCTAGCTTTGGCTGAGGCGAAGGCGAATTACCAACGGTACGAGATCGACCTGTGGGATAAGCCGACATGGTACGCCTCTCAAGTGAATACTGCAGGCAAGGTGACTGCGCCGCCCTAGACTTCGATGATGAAATGCTCACCGACGTATCTGCCATAGGTCCCAGCTGCCTCATACGGTAGTCTCCCTACGGCGCCCCCGGATCAGCCCTCTCCAGATTCCGTCAAGATCACCGAATCCCTCGTACTCCTCGAGTTCGTCGCTGATCTGTACCCCGAGGCGAACCTTCTGCCCAAGGACCCGGTCCTCCGCGCCAAGGCCCGCTTCTTCATTGACTGCGTGACGACGAAGTTCGTCCCCGTGTACATGGGCTACATCATCTCAGGCAAGGATTCCCAGGCAGACGTCATCAAGCTGTTCAAGGAATTCCAGGACTTGCTACATGAGACGGGGTACGCCGTAGGAGAGTGGAGCCTCGCGGACGCTGCGATTGCGCCGTTCTTCGCGAGGATGTTTCTGGCGATGGAGAACGATCTCGGGATGTATGCTGTTGGAGAAGGACCGAAGACGTTGGAAATTCTCAGGACCTCATCGGAGTTGCAGCGGATCCAGAAGTACGTGCAGGATGTCACGTCGAGGCAGAGTTTTATTGAGACTTTCTCTCCGGTACGTACTCATATTCATTTGCAGTCAACGTTTACTAATAGTACCTCTCTTTCCCCTCAGAGTGTCGCTCTGGACGGCTGGGTCAGGTTCTTCAAGCTCGTCGCCACTGGGCCTCGTGCCTCTCCCAACTTCGTACCCGTGAAAGTCGTTTAAGCCTAGATTCTGATCGCAGGATGTATACTAGTTGTTTCGTTTTGTATCGCCTAGTAGTTTCCAGGAATGCGTAGTGTGTCTCATAAGTCAACAGGTCATGATGTAAGATCAGGACCTCCTCTTCCGGAACATGACGTTCACAGTTGGGTCGGGGATGATGGTGTTCCCGAACCACTTGGTTTCGGGCCGTTTGCCTTCTTTGCCTGGCTCGAACGAGACGTCGTAGTAGGTGACAATATACGCTAGCATGAGCTTCATTTGGTACGAGGCAAAGTGACGACCCGGGCTGTTAAAAATAGAAAATAACGTGTAAGGAGCCTTGTTACACCCAGACGAACGAAAACATACCATGCATGGCGACCATGACCGAACGGAATATAGTCAACACTTGTGCTGACGAAGGTTTGAGACGTGGATTCCGATTTGGTGTTGACGAACCGCCAAGGATCAAAGGTGTTCGGATTGACGTAGTGTTGCGCGTCGGTGTGTGTCGGCGCAGCGGCTGCGGAGAAGAAGGTGCCAGTGGGGAGAGTGACTCCGTTGGAGAATGTGACGGGCTTGAGGGTTTTGCGCCATACAGTCGCTGAAGTAGACGCGGGTCAGATTGGAATTCCGAATCGTCTGTAATTCGGAGCAAGGGACGCACTGGCATTGATTCCGTTCAGCCGTTGACTTTCCCTCAAGAAGCTGTCGATCTTATGAAGCTTGTTTACCACGCCCTTTCCCCAGTCTCCTCCTTCCGACGCGACAGCCGCGTCGACTTCTTCACGCAGCGGAGCCATCAGGGATGGATCAGCGGCGAGGTAGTATAGTGCGTGGGTGAAACTCTGCAGAATACTCGTCAGCATACTTTATACGGTGGAAGAGATGTGTGCGGGTCACCATAGCGGTCGTGTGCAGAGCCGTGAACTCCACTACCAAGAGGTATTGCGCGATAGTCTTATTTGGTAGCCCTTTCTTCATGCCGATCTCAATCAACCACATCAGTAAGTCGTTCTATACAATTAGACATAACGTCAGTAGACGGAAACGACAGGACACGAAAGTGGAAGTGAACTTGCAGGCTTATCTTCCCAGTCCTTCCCGGTCTTGATGCTTTCGTCGATCCGCTGGCGTCGTTCTTCTATCATGGGTCCTACCACTTCGTAGGCGCGTTGGACAGCGGCAGGGACTTTGTTGATCAGTCTGGCGACAGGGCTGGAGAACATGGAACATATGACAGTATGAGGTCTCGCCACAAAGAGAGATTTGGGGTTGTTAGACGCACGCTTTGAGATAGGACGGGAAGAGGTTGATGATGAACCTGGACTTGGATACGTCCATAGTGAAGGATGTAGCAATTGACAAGAACGTAGGGTCGCGACCTGGTACAGAACGTCAGGATTTGAGCCTGACCAAGTACCTGTGAGGGCTTACACAGAGGCAGTCCAACGAAAACACGATTGCTGGTTCGTGCAATGATGTTCACCATTGTCTTCAACCCAGGTACGCAGTGCCACTCTTCAATATCAAACACCAAACTATCAGCTGAGAAGACGAAAGAAAGAATTCGATGCATGCATACCAGGATAAGAGCCAACTTCCGTCTCAAACGCATTCCACATCTCCTCCTTTTGAATCCCGTAGAAATCACTAAGGTTGCGCTGGAGCTTCGCGTGGATCAAGGATATGTGAAAAGGATCTGCGACGATGTTCGCTCCTAAGATATATCTCACAGCGATAAGCTACGCGAACAAAGAACTGTGAATACGTTGACGAAGGAACGAGGAATGGTGATGAATGTACCTCGTCAACGCCATCGGCCAAAGATATCGCGTTGTCTGGCAGCTTCCTGACTTCCTCGATGAGCTTAGGTCCTGAGATCAGGACGAGCCATTGGTCGGGCATGGAGATTTTGAATATGCCCCCCTTCGTCGCATGCTGTATGGGGTACAACCAGAGCGACGCGTTCAATGATGACAGGGTTAAGGATGAACCTATATGAAAGGTACGCACCTTGTCGTAACCTTCTTGCAACATTTCTTTAGCGTGTTTGATGAACCGCAGACCGTTCAGGTAGGCAAGGATGGGGATGGTCGTGCCGACTGTTGGGATGTGGCGCAGCTGGATAACAGACAACCAACGTCAGTGAGTACGCGTATCTCTGTTCAGATGAAGCACTTACACTACCAGGTCCGATCCAATTCCATAACATCGCCAGCACCGAGATGCTAGCAGCAACATAGAGCAGAGGTACGTCTATCATCTTGAGCCTGAGGTTTGGTCGTGGGGTGCCAGGTGGAGGGGAGAAGGGCGACCTTCACTTATGACGCGCAGATTGTCGGTTGTGCAACGCGAACTGAGTTCTGTGCCCTGAGAGCAGATCGTAATTGTGTGAAGGCTGGCTAGAAATGACTAGCGCTATTTTGGACGTTTGCACGCTGTTGCCCCTGACCTCGGATAGGTGCCCACGACCAGGAAGTCAACTGGTGAATAGAATGTGAATGGTAAAAAGTTGGAGAGTCGTGCAGAAATCCACCGGCTCGGAGCTTGAAGCTTAAGTACAGTGTTGTAGTGGCACATAGTGCACCGGTGGCAACTCGAAGGAGGCAAAACGCCACGCCCCCGATCACGGCGGCAATAGAAAGCGCTGCAATGTCGGCACTGATCTCTTCTCAACGTTTCACCTTTCCACGCCGCCTGCAACACCCTCGAGGACCCTGTGATCGTAGGCCATGAGTCTTGGCCCTTCCGCGGGTATCGCAGCAGCACTCGTCAAAATACAGGTTCTGGGTCGAATGGTTTTCGTGTGTTGGGTCGAGGTCGTATATAACGGGAAAGGCGATGTCGAGCGTCCAAGGTTGAAGGTTATTCATTTCGAATGACAGGGCGGAACAGAGCAATGCAGAGAACTTTTACGTTCCGTGTGGGAAACAGCCTGAGGTACGTATGATGAGTGGCGTGGAATGGTAAGTGGAATCGCAGGGGTGGAGGGCAAAAGTTTGGTGACGAGACATACAGCTCGCCGGGATGTATAGCCATAACGACATCCGAGCACCTCCAAAAGGCAGCCGCAAGGAGTTGTCCAATATCGTACCAGGGTTCGATACGTCCGGTATGGTAGATCATGAGAGGCACATAGGAAGGGTCCTCCGTGGCGACATCCAGGGCGAGTAGCCTTAGGGTTTACTACACGGTGTTGGGAGGGACTGATGTAAAAACATGTCAGTTATCTTCATGTAGAGGTAACAAAAGCAAATGGTACAAAAGGGTATCGCGTGTGGGTTTGCAATGCGACAAGTGCTTCAAGTAGCTGGTATGAGAGAATGACTCACTTGTTCGCTGCCATGTAGACCCTATGACCCCCTGAGAAATGCGCTCAAGTCGGAAATCTCTGCACGATATCGACCGTGAGGGAACACCAGGGTATAAAATTGACAATGTCGCAGTAAAATACATTCGTGCGCAGAATCACTGAGATGCAAATACTTCGCCAGCCGACATCGACCAAGAGCATGGGGACGCAGTAACGAGGACTGCCGTCACTGCTGTGAGCCGAAGATGATCTCCATTCAGACGTCTAGGAAGTATCGCAGACATATATCAGACGAAACAAAGATGGAGGAGATATTGAGACGCACTTCGAGGAATATATTGCCACCGCAATGATCTTCTCAAAACCGCTTCTAGTACCAACGATCACCTTGGGATTTTCTATGTATAGTCACACCATCTCTACAAGATGGGTCATGTCCTATTTTCTATTTTCTCCGCAGGTCGTTCTTGGTTCCAATCGTGCGATGAGACAAGTGTTGCCAGCGAAGTGAAGGAGAGTGAAGGTCGGTGTTGACGACAACTCGGATTATCCGGACTGTTTGGTCGTGTTAGGATCACAAGCCGTTGCCTTTTCCATGCTCCCGAGGCTCGACCTCTACTAGGAGTCGTAGGACCTCGTTCACTGGTGTCTTGTCGTCCACTACGACAGCCTCAAGATTCAAGGAGACTACGTTGATACCGAACATAACACAGTTGCCACGGCTCGATTACGCACACATCGTGGAGATCAGATCGGATATGACCGATAAGGACTTGCATGAAGTCGTCTCAACATCGCTGGGCTTTCTCGATGTTACTTCAAACAATCGGCATATCCGAATGATTACTGGACAACAGCAGCAGAGCCTGAATCGTTGTGGAACAAGTAGAGTCTCGGTTTTTGCACTGCCAGCAGTTCAACGTGAGATCTTGCTTTATCAGCAGATACAGGATGGCATGACTAACACAGGAGCATCGCGCGTAATCTGTATACTCTGACGACATCCTGTGCTATATAATCCGGTTCGTCGTGTAGCTATCACAACTTGTCCCATTCTCAAGATATCATGCCCGAAACATTGACCCTTTACACCGCCAAGGTATGTTGTGTCCGCCATTTGTGACGATGAATATGTCTGATCTTGTGGCTTTTCCTCTATAGGTCTGCCCTTACGCTCACAGAGTGCGTTCATGATAGTTCGTGTTTATGCGTCACGCATGCTGAACAGAGAACGCAGGTTGAGCTGGCTCTCGCTGAGGCCAAGGCCCAATTCCAAACCTTCGAGGTTGACCTGCAGAACAAGCCGGTCTGGTATGCACCCCAAGTGAACCCTGCAAGCAAGGTACATACATCATTTGCGCCACTCAATTGTCCGACCCGTAAAATACTGACTGTGTTTGGTAGGTTCCGGCTATTGCCTACGGTGGACCTGAGGTTCCCCCAGAACAACCCTCTCCTGACTCCACCAAGATCGCCGAATCCCTCGTCCTCCTTGAGTTCGTCGCCGACATTTTCCCAGAGTCCAACATCCTGCCCAAGGACCCCGTCGCACGCGCCAAGGTCCGCTTCTTCATCGACGCTGTGGGAAACAAGTTCAACCCCGCATACTTCGGCTACGTCGTCACTGGCAAGGGCACTCAGGCGGACCTGATCAAGGGGTTCAAGGATATCCAGGCTTTGCTGCCTGAGACCGGGTTCGCTGTAGGGGAGTGGAGCATCGCGGACGCCGCTATTGCGCCGTTCATCGCAAGGTTGTTCGTCGCGCTTGAGAACGACTTCGGATTGTACGCTGTTGGAGAGGGCCCGAAGACGTTGGAGCTCATCAAGACTTCGCCGGAGCTGAAGCGTATTCAGACATACATCGACGACATCACAGCGAGGAAGAGCTTCACTGATACTTTCGTCCCGGTTCGTCTTCTACATGTTGATTCCAGTGAATGTCTTCCTCACAATTTCTCATTAATCCTTTAGAGCATCATCAAGAACAGCTTGATCAAGCGGTTCGCTAACGCGACCCGCGCGTCCAGTGCTCTGTAAAGATTTGTTCGAGCAGTGATTCATAACGGAATATAACAACAGGATGTACAGTAGTTGTTTCAGTAGCCTCGTCAACGTTAGCATGCCTGTGATATAGTAACTTATGACATCAGAAAGTACGGGTAAGTACGGACTACCCGGGTGACGGAAGATGCCGAATCTTTTGGTCGGAGTCCGAATCTCAAATTTGCCCGCGACGCCGACGCCAATACATCTTTCAGCTCTTCCTGAGCATCATTTATATTCTTCTTGGTTCATCATCGTATATGCAGCCGTACCGGATATAAGAGGTATGAATGCGAAAATAACGGAGGCTCGTGCATAGTCCACGAGCTGTGCGCAGCTCTTGCTACGTTAGCACCGATTTCAACTTGAAGTTGGATCGTATTCAAGGTGATTCTGATCACCGAGCTACCAACCTTCGAGCCTCGATAGCCAATTTCAGATCTATAAGTGTACTTTGGTCTATTCTGGTGAGCACATTTTGTCATGTGAAGTCCATGCCAAGCAAATTAAACTTCACGTCCGCAGCCGCAGCACCATGAGGCTCCTCGTTTTCAACTCAATCTCAATTATGCGCTACCGGCCATTGCTGTGTGTATGTTTGTTCACCTCGGGTACGGGGATGTATACCCTTCGATAGCCTGGCCTGGTTCTACCGGGTGCTGCGGTCTGCATCCTCGTCAATACCAGAACCTTATTCTCGACAGGAGAATCATGCGGGATACTTGCATAACGGTATGTCCCTACGCAAATATTATCACATTTCAAGTATCAATGGTGGCTCATGTTCGTAGATTTGGTTTGAAGAGAGCTACACATGTTCACCGCAGCAATCCGCAGTCCACACTGGCAGGACTCAACGTCATTGGTGTAATCTAACCGACGCTTCTTACTGGAATGGGCGCCCTTCTTCTTTCCGTTCAGGATATCGAAGTGGTGTAAAGACAGGCCTCTCGACCAAAAGACAGGGTAAGTACCATCACGATGATGAGGGATATTCTACAGACCTGCCCACTCTCTTGCCGCCGGATAACACGCGTCATTTCGTTATCCAGACATGAGGGGGAGAACGACGGGATGGGTATTGTGGCTATCGGTAAGTCTCTCAAGTTTTTGTCTCGGTTGAATCCCGTCCTCATGATTGTCAGGTCTTTATTTCATGTCGGACGACTGCTGCTATAAGAACAACCGTCTTGGCTTCAAATGAGCATCAGTACTTGGTTTTCTTTTTCAATGTCTAACTTCGACATCTTCCGTGGACGCTTCAAAGGCGACGTCCTGACTCCCAGCGATCTAGGATATGTTCAGGCCTTGACTCACGACGCCGCGGTCGTTGCGTTCGTCAAGGACCCTCGAGACATCGTTTTAGCGATCGGGTACGCCAGAGCGTCCGGATTGCACATCACCACTCGCGGCGGAGGTTCCAGCATCTTTGGTGCCTCTTCCGAGGCTGCTATCGAAGCCTCCAGTGGCCTGGTAATTGATCTTTCAAGATACCTCAACAACGTCAAAGTCGACCCGAAGAAACGTATGGCCTATGCTCAAGGCGGCGCGACTTGGCGAGCGGTGGACCATGCTGCTATTCAACATGGACTTGCGGCTGTCGACGGCGTTGTCAATCATGTATGTCATGTCCTCTTCCTTGCGGCGCTGTTGAAAGCTCCCCTAACGCTACGTGTTGTTAGACCGGGGTCGGCGGGTACGCGCTATTGGATGTTTTTGCGCGGTGTTGCAACTCATGGCTGTATTTTCTTTTACTTTCAGACTGATTTTGGGCGGTGGATATGGATGGCAGAGTGGGGCACACGGCCTGGCCGCTGACAGTCTTGTCCAGGTACGCGCTAACGCATGTGTCTTCAAAATATGTCTAATCTTTTTCGTAGGTGAAGATTGTCACCGCCGACGGCTCCATTCTTACCGCAAACGAACACGAAAACCCCGACCTGTTCTGGGCCGTACGCGGGGGCGGGTCCAACTTTGGCGTTGTCACCGAGTTTTTGTTCAAGCTATACCCCCAGCGACGCACCGTGTTTGCGGGACGCGTCATATTTTCTCCAGACGCCTGTGAGAGGATCTCGGCGTTCTTGGACGCGTGGTGGCCTACGGCGACACCGGAGGAAGGCATGGTGGTCAGTATGGTGACGATGCAGAATGCCCAGGTAGGTCGGCTACGTCCACCTTTTCCTGTTGTCACTGTAGCTGAACTAACTAAAGGCGGCTGTCGTATGCTATGTCTTCTACAACGGCTCTGCGGACGATGGAAGGGAAGCATATCGGGGGCTCTTTAATATCGGTGCGTTTGAGGTTGACTGCACTGGATATTGTCCACACTGACGGAAGGACAGGTCCATTATCGGACTGGACGGGTGAGATCCCTTACGAGCAGTTGAACAGCATGATGGTGAGATATACTATCCATCCTACATTATTTCCTATGTTACATCTATCTACCCAGAATCCCATCGCGGTTCCGGAAGCTCATCACTCCTGCAAAAAGGTTCCATTTGGCGACAAACCGTCACAACAGTTCAACCACAACATCCGCAAAGCGTTTGTCGACATATCTTCCTCGACAGACTATTATGTCGCTCTTCTGCAAGTATACATACCCCGTAGCAAGATCAACAGTGTACCCGCGGATGCAACACCGTGCCGCCGTGATCTTCCGGGGGAGAGCATCGCCCACGTCCAATGGAAAGACGATACGCCTGAGAAGTCGCAAGGCGCACGTGCAGTCTGTCAAACTTTGGTGACCGTTCTGTCTCATGGTGGACGTAGCGGTGAGTGTGGTCGCGCGCATCCCAGAATCTCTATTCACGATCACGTCCATTAGTTTCTGAATCTACTTCTTTGGTTGATTCTGCAACATATGATCAAAGCCAAACTTTTTTCGGCGACAACTATGCAAGATTGCAGACGATGAAAAAGAAGTACGACCAAGATTCGGTCTTCAGTCACTTGCGTGACATTCCCGACAAACCTGGTCCCGGAACTCCCGGTCAATCCAATCCACAAAATCAAGATTAATTTCGAATCCCTCACAACTCCAGGCGTGAAGACTCTTCCTTCCTCGAGTAGACGGAACGATAAGACGACAGGGTATCGCCTCTAAGTTGGGTACGTTTGTACTTCATTTTACTTACCTTCCCATCCCACCCTTAGTTGGCCCATCACGCCCATCGCTCGTGCTGTCTTCCCGGAGCTGTAGGAGTCCTAACGCTCGGACGTTGATGGTCCGCTTGCGCGGGCTATCGCCCATCGTCTCTCTTGTATAGATACTCGTTCTAATACATTAATTCTACACTACATCGACGCGGCTGACGAGAGCCACCCACATAGACAGTCATTTGTTCATTGATCTTGTACGAACTCACCTGGAAATGGAATAGGCACCTTCGAGTCGGGGAGCAAGGATGAGGTAGATGTCAGTGTATCATCATGGTGTATCAGTGCATATAGGTTCGCCGGGCCGATACACATTGGCCATGAGTAAATGAAGCCATTGCCCGAAGGAGGTAATATATACGTACGTATACGAGATTGAGAAGCAAGGATACAGCACCCCGCTTATGACGAGAACGCCGAGACCGAAAATGATTTTAATGATCATCAACGTCTGAAGAGGCTTCAGCTCAGCACAACAAACGTTGAAAGACATACATGTACAATATTTCTAACAACGTTCACTTGAGTTTGTCCACGAAGTTCCTAGTGAGCTTCTAGTGTTTAATAGCAGCAACTTGAACAATATTTATTTCCACATGTCTCGACAACTACCAGCTCTACATCAAGAAAAGAAACACTCCGCGTACGTTCATTCATCAACTCTAGATCCAAACAGATATCACCATGCAGAAACCTTTGACCGTTACCAGAAAACCGGGAAGTGGTATAGACTACTTGAAATAGCTTCACCTCTCTCTACAAGAGACCGAGGATGCTGACGAGACCCAGTACTTTGGCAGCCAAAGCGAGCTTGAGAACGACGAGGATGTTGAGGTCAAGGACGGGAATGCTATAGAAACGCTATGTAAGAAACGTGCCTCTCGTCGAAAGCACCTCGTTCAACATACCCTTAACCGATCTTGACAATGACGTCGGCGTTAACCTTGGCCAAAGCGGTGAGGTACGCGCTCAAGGCGGCGTCGATCTGGGCAAAGACTGAGAGGTCGAGGATGGCGTGAAGGTTAAGAGCGACGAGGAGGTTCTGAAGAGCGCAGTTAGATCAATTCGATGTTGATGCACGAAGCAGACAATGTATACCACAATGAGGTCGACGATGACATCGACGTCCGCGGTGATGTCAACATCAACCAAGCCGAGGAGGTCAACTTGAGCTGTGATATCAGCTGTAGCGGCCGCAGTGGCTGATAAAATAGGTCAGGAACATGTCATGATCACCAGGAATAGAAGCGGATGTACTCAGTGCACTTGTGAGTGAGGGAGTCGGAGACACCCTGGACGGTGGTCAAGACGTCGTCAGCACGCTTGACGGGCTGAGCGACGGGGCTGTCGAGCACGGAGGACGCCATTCCAAAAATGGAAAGTGCGGGGACGAAAAGCTTGGCGAAGAACATGACTGAGATCGAGCTTGTGGGCTGGAGAGAGCTGAAAAGCTGAGGATAAATACGCTGAGATAAGTAGGATGAGATCGTTGGTATGATCAGAACAAGATTGCGGAGTATTTATATGTTCTGAGCACCGGAATCCCATGAGGCAATGTGCCCATGACAAGGGTATTTCGCGAACTGCACGGTGAGAGAAACTTGAAGTGTCGGACACAGTCGTCGGTTCGAGCAATGGAGGCAGAATGGTTCAGTTGTTATTTGATCCCTATTGGCTGGATTCAATCGAGACACCACCTTTTCTGAAATGACGCAAGGTAATCCTCCCGACACACTGGTTAAGTCGAGGCTCAGGGCCGGCCAGACTCGGGAGTAAGCAAACATGGTCAACTTCGAATTTCCACCAAGTTTCAAGAAGCAGCGACTAAAAATGGAGCTTCAATCAGTTATGTCGAAGAATGGACTGAAAAAAGAACCTCACGTCAAAGAGAAGTTGAATGTAATTCGAACCGAACTGAACGGCGAACTTGTCAATGAATGAGGCGCGCTTTGTTTCCGTCGACATGAGAATCAGTGCTAACAGATTCCAGTCAATTCGAGCAGTAGGACAAACAACAAAGGATGGCGTAACATGGTACGTTTGATTATTCTGCCCTGCGGGAATGTCCGAGAGGTATACGTTATACGATGACAGGCAAACATGTGGCTGAAGCCTGAGATAACGCAGGGTGAGATATAATACATAGCGTAGCACACCAACGAATTTGAGACCTACCTCTGTATTCCTACAATATCCAAGGAAAATCTTGCAGCACGGGGGTCAAGTTAGGATCTTGAAATATTGCCGTATGTTCGATATGAAACGAAAATAATATAGGAGAGCTGCAAACCGAACAGATTTGGTACGCATACCCTAGGATCAGTGGTCCATCTCCACAAGTCTCATTCATCACCGGCTGCTTCCGTTCGAGGGTCTTCGCGTCAGAGATCTCTCGAATTCTGACGTGGGAGGTGACCCAACAGCGGCCTGCAATTGACCTAGAGATAGAGAATTTTTGCGATGTTCATCAATGAGCGCTACTGGCGCATGAGTACATCAGTCTCTGTATGTCAGGTGGTTATTTGGACGCATGAAGTATCAA
>SGPM01000511.1:2948-14699 GCA_004802725.1 Antrodiella citrinella
CTTCGTTACACTTCGTCGTAACATTAGGTCAAGCTCTTCTAAACAGCGCCAACTTATCCAAGTTCAGGCGAACCCATCGCCGAACTCTTGATCCTCCATTGTGGCTCCTATCCAAGACAGAAATCAACCTCCCGCAAACGCATACACTGAAGGAGAGTTCCTCATCCTTGACAACTGTGTTATCACCTGGAACACAACCCAATCTCGNTGGAACTATCTCACTGACAACCGCCGTGTCACTCTAGCGAGACAAAGGCCTGTGNCAGCAGANAGGTTTTCTGCTCAGAATACTGGAATTGCCACTCCCCCACAATCCCGCGCACCACTAGCTTCTTCATCGAACCCTAGAATCCCGTCGTCACGACTCCCAATTGCCACACCTGTCGCATCACCCAGAACCCCACTCAGAGATCTTCCATTCGAAACCATTGAACCACAGACCACACGTACTCCGTCCCCAGAACTCACCCAGGAACCGACTGTACCGACAGTAACCCTTCAGACCCCTCAGACCACTAGTAACCCTCGTATCTCGCAGCAACCTCAGANTGCTTCATCGTCCACAGTAACCCCTCCGAACCCNAGTACTTCTCGTCAATCATTGACTCANATCCCACCGACATCGTCAGCTACCTCGAACCCAACTCCGTCTACTGCAGCAGCCCCACCGACTCAAACACCTTCTACGAATACCCAGAACACGAACACATCTTCGNCCATGGCAACTACTAAACCTTCTGAACTCAAGATCCATCAACCCCCATCTTTTGACGGAGACCGCACGAAAGTCGAATCCTTCATACGTTCCTGCAGACTCTACCTTCACATCAACGCGTCCATCTATGATGACGATGCAAAGAAGGTCGCATTNGTACTTTCGTTCATGACGGAAGGAAGTGCACAAGCTTGGGCCGACAATTTCCTCACCACCGCATTCGCAACCAATCCTGCAAACCTAGGGACTATCACCACTCTCTTCAAAGATATCAAGGAATACTTTGAACCGGCCGATGTCATCCAGAAGGCCATCGGTAGCATATCCTCGGTGAANCAGGAGGCNAAGGAGTCGGTTGAAGAATATGTNGCTAAGTTTCGCCTTCTTGTCACTGCATCCAACATCAAAGAATTCCCCGTCCTTAAGCACCAGTTTCTGAGAGGGTTGAAAGGCAGTGTCACAACGAAGGTCTTGGGCGTGGAAACAGCTCCAGACACCATGGAGAAGTACTATGCCCTCGCTATACGCTTCGACACTAACTANCAAGATCGTCTAACCTACAANGCCGATGAACCCTCGTCTCGTCGATTCACTCCTCGAACCAACTCCACANCCTCTTCCTCCTCTCAGCCTCGTNGCATCTCTCGNCTCACCGATGAGGAACGAACCAAGCTTGCCAAAGAGGGCAAGTGCTTCCGATGCAGAGAGCAGGGACACATGGCCGCGGACTGCCCNAAGAACACCCCTTCCAAACAAAGCCCCGCCAAGATTAGGGCCATGATCCTGGAACTTTCGGAGGAGGAGCGGAAGGAAATTCTTNCCACGGATTTTTGAAAAGGCCATCTGTCTCGACGTCAGACTGGCCTCGTCTTACGGTTTCTAATGTAATTCTAGCAGATCTCTCTGATCAATCTATGCGAATCACTCTGTCTATCAAACGAAACCGAACCGCCGAAACCCCTGCACTCATTGATTCTGGAGCTGGAGGCATCTTTATTGATGAAACCTTTGCCAAGAAACATCGCATTCAGCTCACCCGTCTCCTTCTTCCGCTACCTGTGTTTAACGTTGACGGAACTCCGAACCATCGCGGTCATATCACGCACTTTGTCTGGCTGGACATTGAAGTGGCCGGAGCAGTAGTTCCTACCCGATTTCTAGCCACTTCTCTAGGTCGAGAAACTATGATATTAGGGCTTCCTTGGCTGCGTCGCATTAACCCAGTCATTGACTGGGACAAAGGAACTTTGCGCATGCCGGATACTCTTCGCTCTCATCCACCAAGCATCCGGTCAACGCTAATCAGATCCACCCCAGTCTATCCTAAGGCGACTGTGTCGGAAGTAATAGAAGACGAAGTCCCTGTCCACAAACACGCGAATGCGACATGGCTACTCCCTGAGATCTCTAATTCATCAAAGAATGAACAACCACTTTCTGATCCCTCATCCCTTGGGTCAACACCCCCTGAATCTTGCGAAAACCTGTCCTTCGAATCCCAACCCAATGACCTCGTGATCTCATACATCAAAGGAGAGTCCGTGATTGGTATCTTTTCCCCTCCTGAGGAAGCACCATTTACCGACGAAGAGTTACTGGTACCACCAACGATGACTCAACACATCGGACGCACTACTTCTTGGAATCATACTTCCGATTCACTCCGATATTCTTACGGACAGCACACTTGGATCAGAGCAAAGATCAATCCTTCCATGGAGCTTGCGCAAAAAGCTCATGCGAAAGAGAAGTCTAGATCTCTCGACGAAATGGTCCCCGAACCTTATCGGAAGTACAAGGAAGTTTTCGAGAAGAAAGCATCTGAACGCTTCCCTGAACCCCGATCCTACGACCACACCATTGATCTGAAACCAGACTTCGTCCCACGGAATTGCAAGATTTATCCTCTGTCCCCCAAGGAACAACTCGCCATGGATGAATTTNTAGAAGAAAATCTACGGAAAGGATACATTCGTCCATCCAAGTCNCCAATGGCATCACCTTTCTTCTTTGTCTCCAAGAAAGATGNGAANNCNCCNTCCNTNTNNGNATTACGATATATCNTCAANGNAACAATGGNGAAGNACTGNATACCCCTTACCTCTCATCGGTGAATTGGTTGATCGTCTGAAAGGCGCTACCATCTTTTCCAAATTTGATCTGCGCTCAGGTTACAATAATGTGCGGATCAAAGATGGACATCAATGGAAAGCTGCCTTCAAGTGTTCCAAAGGACTCTANGAACCCACGGTCATGTTCTTTGGACTCTGTAACTCGCCCGCCACATTCCAAGCCATGATGAATGATNTATTCAAGGACATGCTTGACGAAGGATGGCTAGTGATCTACATGGACGATCTTCTACTCTTCTCCTCAGACCTCCGTATCCACCAACAACGAACCCAACGAATCCTCCAACGTCTTCGTGACAGTGATCTCTTCCTGAAACCGGAGAAATGTCATTTTGATGTCACCGAAGTAGAATTCCTTNGTATGATCATTCGTCCGGATCAGGTAGCCATGGACCCATCAAAATTGGATGGAATCCGAGACTGGCCCACACCTACCTCGGTGAAGGGAGTCCGTTCATTCTTAGGATTTGGAAACTTCTATCGTCNCTTCATCTCTCATTACTCCGATCTAGCCCACCCACTGAACGATCTCACTCGGAAGGATCAACCATGGGTCTGGAACACCGAACATCAGACCGCATTCNACACANTGAAGCAATGTTTTGCTGAATCACCCGTCCTCCTCATGCCTGACAAATCGAAACCTTTCTCCATCGAATCTGANGCCTCCAAGTTTGCAACTGGAGCTGTTCTGCGTCAGAGAGATGTTAACGGAGACTGGCACCCATGCGCATATCTATCAAAATCCTTTGATGCTGCTCAACGCAACTATGAGATTTATGATNGGGAGTTACTAGGTGTCGTTCGGGCATTGGAAGAATGGCNCCATTATCTNGAAGGCAGTCCCCATCCTGTTGAGGTCCTATCGGACCACAAGAACTTGACCTTTTTCCGCACCGCCCAGAAACTCAACCGACGACAAGCACGTTGGGGATTATTCCTCTCCCAGTTCGAATTGCAACTTCGTCATATTCCCGGTACTCGCATGATACAATCAGACACTCTATCCCGACTCAACCATCTGAATCTGGAAGACAATGACAATGANGCCTTAATCCTTCTTCCCGATGCCATGTTCATCAACNCCATTGATTCGTCCCTAGCTGATCGACTCCGTGCTGTAACTGCCACCGATCTCGTGGTAGTAGAAGCACTAGANGCAATCAAAACAAAGGGACNACTACCTATGCGCTCTGACCTATCGGATTGGATCCTAGAAGACGGGCTTATCTTTTTCCAGAAACGATGTTATGTACCNCCAGATGAACAACTTNGCCGTGATGTTGTGTCTCGGTATCATGATTCCCCATCCATGGGACACCCAGGTCAATTTGGAACCCTGGCACTCGTCCGCCGTGACTTCTGGTGGCCAGGATTACCCACATTTGTCAAAAACTACGTACATGGATGTGCAGTCTGTCAGCAAACCAAGATCAACACACATCCCACAGTTCCTCCGCTTATGCCAATCGCTGCAGACAAGAATGTGCATCCTTTCGAAGTTATCAGCATGGATTTCATCACCGATCTGCCTCCATCCGGTGACTTTGATTCTCTCATGGTCGTGGCAGACCATGACTCTACGAAGGGGATGATTCTGATTCCTTGTACCAAGACCATTGACGCACTAGGCACCGCTGAACTCATCCTGAACTTTGTCTACAAACGTTTCGGCCTCTCTCGGCGCATTATTTCCGACCGTGGTCCCCAATTTGCAGCAAAGGTCTTCCAAGAACTGACACGCCTGCTAGGGATCAAATCCACTATGAGCACCGCTTATCATCCTCAGACCGACGGAGGTACAGAACGAATGAATCAAGAAGTAGAAGCCTACCTTCGAGCCTTCTGCGCCAATCATCCTGAAGAATGGTCTTCTCATCTGACTACCATGGAATTTGCACACAATCAGCGTCCCGCTCAAGATCGCAATGAATCCCCATTCTTTCTCATGATGGGTTACAATCCCCGTGCTATCCCCACTGTCTACCCTTCCACTGATGTCCCAGCTGCCGAAGAACGAATTGCAGGCCTTGCAAAAGCTCGCGACGAAGCTGCTGCTGCCCATGAACTTGCTCGTCAGAAAATGGCCGAACGAATCACACGAGGGTTCAAGCCATTTGTCAAAGGGCAAAAGGTGTGGTTAGAAGCAAAGAATCTTCGATTCATTACAGATCACAAGAAGTTAGCCGCCAAACGTCAAGGACCTTTTCTGATTACGGAAGTATTAGGACCACTGACCTACCGGCTGAAGCTACCCCCCCAATGGCGAATTCATCCGGTATTCCACGCAACTCTGCTAACGCCATACCATGAGAACGATGTTCACGGTCCCAACTTTCTTCAACCGCCTGCCGAGGTTGTCGACGGCCAAGAAGAATTTGAAGTCGAAGCCATCATTGCACACAAGCGATATCGTGGAAAGATGAAATACTTGGTCAAATGGAAAGGATATTCCACAGCGGATAACACGTGGACCCCAGAAATTGATCTCAAAAACGCTCGCAAGATCCTTTCCCCCTACAAGAAACTTCATTGCCTGTAACTGCTACTTCACGCTCCCATCACCATGCAGTCTGTCAACACCGATCTCGCTCTCATCTTCCTCTTCGTCCTCGTTTTCACGTCTGGCTGCTTCATTGCCTTCATCATTTTCCTTCTCATTCTTATTCACTTAATTCGAGAACTCGGTATGGACCACAAGCCAATTGGAAAAGGACGCAAGAGTCGGAGTCGAATAGACACCACTCGTTCGGGCTGGGGATCCCCCGTCGCGTCTCCTCCTAATGGGTGGAAGGATATTTTCCTTAACCCGGTGCCTCCCATCGAAATCATGGTGACTANNNNANNNCNCNNTNANNNANANNNCNNGNCGNTGATGCACCAGACGGGCTCCTGAACGCAGAAGTAACCCACCCAACAATGGGGGTACTCCAGGAGGAGGACACCACGCAAGGGCGTAAGTAGAGGAGTCGTAAGGGTGGGCCGAGGACCTAGGAATAGAGTAGAGTAGTCCGGTGATGTTCNTGTTTCGTCCGAGATGACTCGCGCAACGCCCGGTGACCTNCGAGGCCGTACGAGCGTAGTANCGAAATAGCTACGAAGCCTGCGNAGAAGTANTAGACCGCGCGGAATGGCTATNGCGTGACTAGCTGACTGATAAAACGCGATCGAGAGGGTCCGCGGAAAGTACGAAGCTGACAGGAATAGGTCCGAGAGTGTCCGGACCGATGGACGATAGGGGCCGCGGGCGATATTGCGAAGATAAAGGAAGGNGACGNGGGACGATAGCGGTATATCGAACAGCGAGTAGAGGTGAAAACACGGCGTCGAGAGGGTCGTAAACGCAATGGGGTCGCAGTAGAAGGTGAACGCAGTAGTAAACGCAGTAGAACTCGGGGCTTGTTAGAAACGCAACGCAACGCAGTAAACGCAGGATAACCAAAGAACGCAAAAAGGGATCGCAATAGAAATATACGCACGCGGTTCGCAGGGGTTCGTGAAATCTTCGCTCTCACAGGTATTAAGGGGGAAAAGGGGAGGGGGATCTTCTCTTTTCTTCTAATGTACATAGTGCGCCTACTTATAGTAGGATACGGACTAATCAAACTGGTAGCTACGAGAAAGAGTCGAGAAGTAAGAAATACGATAAACAAAAGTGTCCGAGAAGATACGATAAGGGTCCGGAAACTACGCTACGATGTCCGAAGGAGGTACGATGTACGAACGGGGTTGTGAGAGGAAGTATCGGAGGTGGGCGTATAGCTCTCGCGTGGCTCCGGACGATGTGCGGACGCGAGTTTGAGGGTTTCGGACATCTCGGGTGACGCGCGAGTCTATTGTCGGAATGCGCGGATGTGAGTACGAGTAGAAGTAGCGGACGAGCAGCCTTTCGAAGGTGCCGAGGTAGAGGCGGATAGGTGCTAGATAGTGCGTAATGGCGTCGCGCGGGCAACAGCGAGAATCGGGGCTCATCAGCGGTTCCTCCACTGTATCTTCCACCTGGAGCCATATGGGTTGCTTAGTCCATCCCCACACCCATCCTATATCTACCCCGGTTCTACACTCGTCTTTGGCCATTCGATCCTATCTTTCATTACCATGTCGTACCCCAACACCAGATTCCCTCTCCCCCTTCTCCAACCCGGACACGGCGACATGGTGATCGCAATCAAGGTTCTCCTCACGAACCTCACTCTCGAACAGTTCGAAAAGTTCTTCGCTGCCAATCCTGATTCCCCCCATCTCCGCAACTCCGTCGTGTCTATCCGTGAATGCGACGCCAATCTCTTCGCCGTCCAGCAGAACATTCACCAACTGGAGCGGATGATAGGGGAACTTCAGATTCAGAAGGGTCGTCTATGCAGTGCAGTCAATCGTTGTGTGGACGTCCTCGTCACCATTGACAGAGAGCATCCTTTACAGCTACTCCCCCGCCTGCCCGACTTCATTATCCCACCCAACCTCCGCGACGACACACCAGTCCAACCACCTCTTTACGCCCCTGTACCGGTACACACCCCACTCTATGATATCGCCGCATCTGCCGCTCCACCTCTACCCATTCCTGACCCCGCCCTGGTGGTTGAGTCAGCCGAATCTCCCTCCCCCATTTCTTCTCTTTCATCAGTAACAAATTCCTCCCATGCATCTCTACCACTACTTCCCCGTGCATCTCGTTCTACGACTCGTCGTCCAGCCTCCTCTACGAACCCTGCACCACGCTCCAATCCTCGTCGCACTGGACGAACTCGTCGTTCCAACGCCTCCTCATCCAACCTCACTACTGAACCTCCTCGACTACCCTCGCACTCCCCATCTCCTCCTCGACGTCGCCGACGTGTCCGGAGTCCATTGGTCGAAGATGAGGATGCGGGTATCGATGCAGACAATTACGACGATGTTGCCGATTCCAACATGACTGGAGAGCCGTAGTTGGTTGAAGTCAGGGTGACTTCACCATAAGTAGGGGGTAATGTTACAAACTTCCGCTATTACTTTCCTTTTCTCCCATTTTCCTCTCGCGCTCGTTCATTGTGCTCAACCACCTGTATGGCTATTGTGATTCAACTCTCTCGCGCCATTGTTCTATTTCTGTCACATGTCTCTGTTCTCCTTCTTCATTGTTCTCTATTGTTCTTTCTCTATTGTTAGTCATCCAATTATGCTTACTCGGTCCTTACGACTCAGCGTAGCATACTAGTATATAAGGCCAGTCAAGCTGAGGTAGATCCCCAGCTTGACCTCCTGTTCAATATACGAGGTACTTGCCACATAGAACCACTGAACCCTTTGTCTGGACCCCGTTCTCAAACTTGTCCGCCTTCGTTACACTTCGTCGTAACACTATCAGCCTCCGGGATGACAAAGTCACCTTGGTGCCAGAAATTGCCACTGTTGATGAATTGGGCGAGTTCGTCGCGGTACATGAACCTGTCCTGAGAGAATGCTCTCAAGATCTGTGCAGCCTCGGCGTCCTGAGGATTGACGTTGCGCTCGTTGTCGGTGAGGTAGCCGGTGTCGACGTCGGTGAGGGTGGATAAGAAGCTGAGGGGGGAGAGGGGACGCTGATGCACCGGACGGGCTCCTAAGCGCGGGAGAACACACCCAACAATGGGAGAACTCCTGGCAGAGGGGTACCACGTAAGGGCATTTGGGGAGGAGTCGTAGAGGTAGGCCGAGGTACTCGAACATAGAAAGGAGTGTAAGGGAGAGGCCCGAAATAGGTCCGAGAGTGTCCGATGAGGGTCCGATGGGGGTCCGAGGGGGTCCGGGAGGGTCCAAGATCCGCGCTAATGGCTCTGGCGAAGTCCGAGATATGAAACTCGGACTTCCCGCGTAGGCAAGGGGATGGCCTCGGAGGGATCGGACCGTGTTCGAAGGGTAAAACGCGACGAGGGGAACGAAGGAAACGCAGGAGAAAACGCAGGAAACGCAAGAAACGCAGTAAAAACGCAGTAAACGCAAGGAACGCAGTAGAAACGCAGTAAACGCAGGGAACGCAATAGAAGGTGAACGTAGCAATGGGGGACGCAATAGAAAGGTGAACGCAATAAAACGGAAACGTACGCAGTAGTCCCGGGACCGCACGCAAGTGCTTCTGACCCTCCGAGTAAGTGGGGGAAAAGGGGCGGGGATCTCTTGTTGTTTTGCTACAGTACATGATCGTGCTACTTATAGGCCTCGGAAATACCCGAAACATACTCGAAATAGGTACGGAAGCGTCCGACGAAAGTCCGGAGATGTCCGAGTTTCGTCAAAACTCGAACCGGGACGTCGCAAGAGGGGTTGGAGTGAAAGGGTAGAAGGAAATGAAAGAAGTCTGACGCATCGTAGAATCAAATAGAAAGGGTCCGACGTATCGTAGAATCGAAGCAGAGAGGTCCGACGTATCGTAGAATCGACTCGAAGAGGTCCGACGCATCGTAAAGCCCGAATCGAAACATCGCAAGAAGAACTATAGGGAATGAGTAGAAGGGAGTAGAAGAAGTCCGATGCACCGTAGAATCGAATCGAAGGGGTCCGATGCACCGTAGAATCGTATAGGAAGGGTCCGATGTATCGTAGAATCAACTCGAAGAGGTCCGAAGTGCCGCGGAATAATGCTAAAATGGTCTCCTATGGGCGTATCCGGTACCAGCGAGCCGTGGGTCTCATCACCGCTACTCCCGTGCGTTCCTTCGGAACCTGGGCTCATTGGGTTTTATTGCCGTGATGACATACTGAGCTTTCCCAATTGAGCCCAGTTCCTTGTCAACACATCGGAGGTCTGTCGGAGGGTCCGGTTATCTACCCCCTTCAGGAGCTCCGCCCCTTCATTTCCTTTTCTCCGCTTACGTTCCCACCTCCGTTCTTACTTACCTTTTCTACGCTCAATGTGTTTTCCTCATGTTCTACCTTTCGTCTCACATGAGGTTTTACTATGAACTCTTATCTACACCACGTTCTACTCGGCTACTCCATTTCCGTTCCGCATTCCGTAGCCACTTACTAGAGTAGTATAAAAGGATCATCTGGATGTACATAATTCCNNAGTTCGTAAATTAACGTTATTCCGTGCTATCATCTCGGGCCTTCCGACCCTCCCCCANATTCCTTACACTTGAGCTCGATAGCGCGTCACCCACCTCTGTGTGGTGTTCGCGACCTCCGGCCTTACGCCCGACCGTCGTCACTCCTTCCTCTCCCTCGACTCCTTCTCCCTCGCCCTCCGTTGTTGCGACGTCCGGCTAGTCCGACGGTTGCTCAGCGAACCTCCCCGAACTTCCTCCCCGCTCCCCGCGTGGACTCCGGCCCTGCTCCGCATCGCCCCATCTACCCTGATCGGAACCTCCGGTACGCCCCCGACGTGCCACATCTAACCCCCTCTCGGGACTTCCAGGACCTTCCGCACGGTCTTAACACATAGCGTATACATGTTCATTACAGGTGAGAAGTCATCCTCGCACCTCGGCGCGTGCCGTATGCCGTGCGCCATACAGTCTCACCAAAACTTATAGGATGTACTTAGCCTTCATACAAACATTTTCGTGCCCGTAGTTCCGCTCGAGTAGGTAGTAGATGTGAATATGTACTCTCTCCGAGCCAATCTGTAGACTTTTGGAGTGTAGCCAGAGAGCATGATATAACCTCTTCAGTGTATAGTGAACTCAATATTCTCCTACGTTGTTCCAATGCTTTCAACACAAATGTGGAGCTTTGGAACAGTTCGAACACACAAGAAGCTGAGTATAATATTTCGAAGTACCATAGTACGCGAGACAAATAAGGCAGGGCGCCAGGTACCAAGTGACTGTTACTAATGGCTGTGACGACGAGAGAGCCTTTGCTGGCGCTTGGGAATATTTTGGATGAACGGGGTGATTTCCCGGGGTAAATGCCCCAGACATAGAATGCGGTGACTGGGTGCGGTTCCAGTCTGGGTACGAGACGAAATTTCCTGGCGTATTTTGTGTTAAAGCCTGTCACGAGTGGATTCGTGAGTTGAGTTGGATCTGAACCCGCGGATCTTTAGGTTTTCAAAAGGCATACTTGGATCTGTACGAGTATTTTATGACGAGTCACTTGGATCTGCGGGTTTTATACCCGCGAGTCACAGATCTACCTGTGAGTATTACATATACACAGATAACCCACAAATAACTTCCAAGTACCTGCAAGTATGTTGACTTTGCGTATATTATATGCATCAGAGAGACTATTTGTATACTGGCTATTGGAATTTGTGTATGTATAAGTCCTATTACAAGTGTTCTGAAGTTACTATTGACCTTAGTGGGAGGTTTGATTAAATAATGTTGGCCAAAAAATATTACCAGAGTCAATTCAGACCCAACATGTATGACACAAACATGTTGACGGCTCGACCCACGAGTACCTGTCACCTGTGACATTTTGCAAAAGACATACCCAGAGTTGTGAGGATCCGTGGGAAACAAGTGATTCGGACTCACGAGTCATGATACTCACAGGTTTTCCCACGGATCTACTCCCAGATACTCCCAGGTGAGTCGGAGTCGTGACAGGCTTTATTTTGTGTTGCATTCTACGCAGTAAAGTACGGCCAGTCTCTGATGCACTAGCATAAGAGCAGGCTTGACGCCACATGCTCTGCATTCTGGGGTGTCGGCGAACGTTGCCTTGAGGTCTGCCACAGGCTTTCTAGCCTCCCCCAGCGATTGGGCTTGTGGCATGGCACATAGCTTCGTTCGGCTTTCCAAAACAGCGGGATGTTACAGTTTTCTCTTTACTTCTCCTATTTTCCTTTCGACAAGACCCCTCTTTGGACTTACCTGTATTACTCCTGGACTTTAACCCCTTTTCAAGATTCTTTCACATTCCATGACTCTTTCTCCATAGTTATCATTCTTATTTAGATATCCCTTGATTTCCTTGCACATGACCTCG
>SGPM01000512.1:0-14644 GCA_004802725.1 Antrodiella citrinella
CAATGTGAGAACATACCAAGGACTTCAGTCAGTGAAAGGAAAAGACTGAAGTCCCACAACGGAAAACACGGCGAGTTTACGAACGGAAACATGTGTTGCTCGCATGGAACAAAGTGATGACAAATGAAAGAAAGGTAAGCACAATATCATACGGCGGCTCCGCCGCCGTTTCGTCCAACGTCAACGCTTGAACTCCAACAGCTACAACTGTTGGCGTGAAGGGCACAAGAAACCAGAGTGTCGATCGCCAACCAGAGAGAAGCCTGCCATTTTTGGTAATGCACCTTCCATATCCGGCCAATTTTCGCCCAATATGGGCAGTCAGCCGCCCGCTCAGGCTCACCTCATCGAACTTCATACTACCGCCGAATCCTCCTCTCCGCAGCAAATCCTGCACATCTCCACTGCATCACCTACACCATCCAACACTACCTGGCTCGGCGATACTGGTGCCGCGTCCCACGTCGTCAGAGACCGCTCCCTTTTCCACACCTACATCGAAACACCGGGACAGACCGTCAAAGGAGCTGGAACTGGAACTCTTCTTGGGAGAGGGACCGTCAAAGTTATTTTCCGTAACGGTACCACCTTTTTCCCTGCACTTCTCACCGATGTCCTTCACGTCCCCTCAATCGATTACAATCTTATCTCTCTCGGACGCCTTACAAATGCCGACATGTCTTACTTTGGGAAGGGGGACAACATCACTATCTACAAGAATTCTGTCGCTGTTTGTATCGGAAAGAAAGACGGCCATCTCTATCGCCTCTCCATCGTTCCCACTCCTCGTCCTGCTACCATTCTTCCGGTAACCACTCCTCGCACCTGGTATGAATGGCACCGCACCCTCGGTCATCTCAATATCCAGCAACTCAAACAACTCTACTCGTCCTCCCATTCCACAGGCATGCACGTTGATCATACCTCCGACGCTAATTTCACTTGCGAAGATTGCATCCAAGCCAAACACACCATCACGCCTACTCCGAAAATATCACGCGACCCTGTCCAATACAAGAATTTCGGCGATCTATTCTATCTCGACGTCTGGGGGAAATCTCCGATTGCTTCCCTGCAGGGTAACGTCTACTTTGCCCTCTTTATCGACGCCGCCACAAGATTTGCTTTCATCTTCTTTATGAAACAACGTGATCAGATCGTCCAACGCATCGAAGAATTCCAGGCACTCCTGGACAATCAATATCACACTTCCATCACTATCCTGCGCGTCGACAATGCACCCGAACTCACTGATGGTGTTGTCCGCGCCTGGTGCAATGCTCATGGCGTCATCATCCAAACTTCGACCCCTTACTCTCCCGCTCTCCAGGGATCTGTCGAACGACAGAACCGCGTGATCGCTGAACGCGGACGCGCAATGCTCTTCTCCAGCAAACTCCCATCTTTCCTCTGGCAAGAAGCTTTCTCCTACGTCATCTACCTTAGGAACCGCTCACCAACTCGGGCTCTTGATGGCGACACACCATTTCACGCCCTCACTCGACGTCTCCCAGATCTTACCAATATACGCGAATTCGGTACACGTCTTTGGGCTCTTATACCTTCCCCACGCCAAACCAAACTTACTCCCAAATCCGAACCATATCAATTCACTGGCATTAGCGAACACAGCGCGGGTTATCGATACTTTGTACCTGCCACTCGTCAAATTCTGACCTCACGCAACGTCATTTTTCCTTACTACGGAGTCCCCTCTATCTCACCTTCCATGACGACTACACCTCCAGCACCCTCGTCTGACGCAATTTCCCGTCTTGAGGGGGACTATACCGCCAATCTCGATCGAGATCAAGACAAGCCGGAGAAATCGGAAACTAGATCTGCCGTCCACATCTCAGATCCTTCAGATTCTTCCGTCCCTCCTATCCATAGATCTACGCGCCAACGTCATGCTGTCAATTATCGTGACCTCGCCAACTTCGGTATTGATGCGCGAAACAACGCCTCCCAGGACGTTGAACGTGTTTACATTACTCAATCTTCCAACCCCGACGAACCTACCATTTCAGAAGCCCTTTCCGGGCCAGACGCCCAAGCCTGGACCGACGCCATGAAAGCTGAACTCGATCAACATGCCAAGATTGGTACTTGGAAGCTAGTAGACCTACCCGCAGGACAACACGCTATCGGACGCCGTTGGGTCTTACTTGTCAAACGCAACGCAGACGGAACAGTCAACAAATTCAAAGCCAGACTCGTCGCCCAAGGATTCTCCCAGATCCCTGGACAGGACTTCTCCGCCACTTATGCTCCCGTTATGCGTCTCGAGTCTTTCCGTGTCCTACTCCACATTGCCGCTTCCCTCGATATGGAAATTGACCAAGTCGATGTCGTTGGTGCCTACCTCCAGTCCGAACTCAGTGAGAACATATTCATGAATCAACCTCCTGGTTTCGAAGACGGCACTGGACGTGTTTGTCTCCTCCAACGTGCTCTCTATGGACTCAAGCAAGCCGGACGCGTTTGGAACACTAAACTCAACGGCATTCTCGTTGACCGACTCCATTTCATCCGACTCAACGCCGACTATTGCATCTACCTTCGCCGGGCCGGTGATTCCCTCGTAATCATCATCATTCACGTCGATGATATGGCTATTTTCGCATCCGACAAATCACTCATGACTCAGGTCAAAGCCGAAATCGCAAGCCATGTGCCTATAACCGATTTAGGCCCAATCAAATTCTTCCTCGGACTTCACGTCGACCGCAATCGCCCTAAACATTCCATTACTCTCCATCAGTCCAAATACATCCGCACCATTCTCGACCGTTTCCATCAGGCCGACGCTCACACCGTATCTACTCCCTTGGATCAATCTGCTAAGCTCTGCGCTCGCACCAATATTGCAACTGGTACTTCCCCCGAATTTCCGTACGCCAATGCTATTGGTTCTCTGATGTACGCAGCAGTATCGACACGTCCAGACATTTCCTATGCCGTCCAAACACTCTCCCAGTTTACTTCCAACTTCGATCAATCTCATATCAACGCTGTGAAACACGTGTTCCGATACCTCAAGGCCACTCCCACACTTGGCATTACCTTCCGTACCTCTGACGTCACTCTATCCGGTTATTCGGACGCAGACTGGGGACAAGATCTCACAAATCGCAGATCTATCTCCGGATATTTTTTCATGATTGGCCGATCACCTATCTCCTGGTCATCCAAGAAACAATCCACTGTCGCACTCTCCTCCATGGAAGCAGAGTACTTGGCTCTCTCACACGCAACCAAGGAATCAATTTGGCTCCGTTCGCTTCTCCGCGAACTCGGATTTCCTCAAGCCAATCCCTCCATCATTTTCTGTGACAACCAGTCTGCTATCGCTTTCACACGGGACAATCAATTCCATGCTCGATCCAAACACATCGACATTCGTCATCATTTCATTCGCGAGACGATCGCGTCCAAGGATATTGATGTTACCTATACGCCTTCCCAATCCAATTCCGCCGACCTCCTCACCAAACCACTCAACCGCGTCGCTCACGCTCGCGCTCTCGCTCTCATCGGAATATCGCCGGATTGAGGGGGACTGTTGTAATTCCGATTCACACGTCCTCTAGGATCCGCCTGACTCCGTTCCCGACTAGCCCGAATCCCGACTCATGTTATCTCATCTCACAGATCGATCTATTTCCTTTCTTGTCCGTACCGGCATTCCCCGTTCCTGGCTCACTGCACATACATGCCGCAGCCGTCTTTCATCGTACTATCCGCTCTTCATTTTGCTTTACAATCACCATATTAAACACCTCCTAACATGACTGAGCATTCTATTTCGCGCTCCAGATCATTCCCCCCTTTTCTGTATGTCTTGGTTCCATTGTCTTGGCGTTGTACTGTACATGTATTTAAACTCCGACTTCTCATCTTTCGAATGCATCTGTTGAATTCCCCCATTAAAGCGTGCTATCCTTGCCACTTTACAACAGGTTATGGGCCCCGGCGTACTCTGCTGAACCTCGCCGCTATCTTCAATCTATGTTCGTCTTCCAGCTAGACCCTCAGTTCATTCTAGTCAACTCTCGCACCATCGCCTACGCCGTCGTCGTACTCTATCTATCCATCCTCTCCTCCATCCTCCTCAACACTTTCACTCGACTCCAAGAGTATCGTCAAAGATGTCAGGCGACTCCGAAGGTTCCGGTAACGCCTACCGGATCGAGCCCTTGAAGGCCGAGAACTATTACACCTGGAGGATCCAGGTAATGGATATCCTTACCGACAAAAGTCTCGAGGGGTACGTAGATGGATCTAAACCCATTCCCCCTCTCCCTGCAAACGCTACCACTTCTCCTGCCATCGAAGCTTGGACGAAGAACGACAGAAAGGCTTTGACTAACATCCGTCTTCGGGTGTCTGGGGAAATGATTCCCTATGTCTCTGGTGCCACCACTTCCAAGGCAGCTTGGGAATCCCTTGCCGACGTTTTTACCACCAAGGGACCCATGGGTATTGTGCTCGCTAGGCGCGAGATCCTTGATTTCCGATTCAACGACGATACAGACATCGAGGAACAAGTCCGAAAACTCCGGACTTGCACTGAGAAGCTCGCAATGCTCGGAGCTCCTCTTCCTGACGATCAACTCGCTCTCACAGTTCTCACTGCTCTTCCTCAAACCTGGAACCCTTTCGTCTCTGCCGTCGACCAGAGCAAGCTCGACTCTGCGAATATCATTGGACGTATCATACTTGAAGGACATCGCCGTAAAGACCAGACTAACGGCACCACCACTCTCCTCACCACTTCCCCTTCCAATAACCAACGTCGTACCAATTCCTCCACCAGCAACAACCCTCGCTCACGTTTCCAACATGGTGTCTGGTGCTACTGTGAACGTGAGAGATCGCGGACGGAGTCTATACGGCGCGGGAGCGACAAGGACTTCAGTCAGTGAAAGGAAAAGACTCTAGATATTCGGTATGTACCTATACGGCGCGGGAGCGACTGTAGGTACATGTAAATATATGTTACAATGATACAGAGCAATGTGAGAACATACCGAGGACTTCAGTCAGTGAAAGGAAAAGACTGAAGTCCCACAACGGAAAACACGGTGAGTTTACAAACGGAAACATGTGTTGCTCGCGTGAAACAAAGTGATGACAAATGAAAGATAGGTAAGCACAATAACATACGGCGGCTCCACCGCCGTTTTGTCCAATGTCAATGCTTGAACTCCAACACTCCCCCTCAAGCTTGACTTGACATTCCTAATTCTCCTGCGAGGTACTGGATGCGAGAGCGCACCAACGCTTTCGTGAAAACATCGGCAATCATCTCGTTGGTCGGGCAGTATACGAGCTCGGTGAGTCCGCGTTCGACAACTTGGCGGATGTACTGATAGCGTATGTCGATATGCTTAGTGCGAGCGTGAAGAAGGCTGTTCAAAGCGATTTTGATCGCACTTTGATTGTTGCAGTACCATCAGCAAATGTGGATGCAAAGTATACCGACTCATATCGAGGTATAACAGTCAACAGGCTCATGTGTGAACAAAAATTTGACCGCGCAATATAACATAACCATTCTTTTGGTATGGCTTCACAATTCACATTGGCCTTGTGGCGTTGTCAAGGATTGTCGAAACAATAGGCCCCGACAATCACGTCATGCGATATAATACAACCATTGTTTTTGCCCCGCCCCTTTGACAGTGCGCATATTTCAAGGCTCGCCGTTGGGTGTAATGATGTACAGAGGCAGCCAGATGCGAGAACAGCCATCATCAGGTACAGGACATCCAGGTCTATAGCCGATGCATCGGTGATCGACGCACGTCGGGTGGCGGGTGGGTCGGGGGATCGTAGACGTCGGGGATCGTAGACGGGGATCATAGATGTCGGGTGTCGGGTGTCAATGATAGCGGGTCCTAGCACGCAGATCAAGATTATGGTTTGTAGATCAAGGGCTCGGATCTATTCTTTGTACGAGAATCTAGATATACGACATTCTTTGTGTATTGCTATTGTACATACAGGGACTGTTCATGCCACTGACATACCAGGCACAGGAGCCGCTGTCGAAGGAGCCGCCATGCCTGTAGGAGCAGCGGGCGTTGTAGGAGCTGCCAATCTTGCCCTCTTCTGAGCACGCTGTGCCTTCATGCGTTCGCTGGCAGAGGGACGGTTGCTATCGGGATCATCGGAGAGGTCATCAGAGAGTCCCTGCAGCTGCCTGGTCTCACCAAAGAGCTCGCTGAAAACTAGATCAGAAGAGCAGAAGCTAATGGACTGCACTGACTTACTGATTGTAGAAATCAAGTACATCCTGCCCCTCGCCATCATCAAAAAATGCTACAACGTTCCAGTAGAATTTGGCGAGACTGAACTGGCGGTCTACAGTCGCCCACTTCTCTGCATCGGAAATGGCAAAACGAACCTGTAAAATGAATGAGGTGAGGTCGCAGGAATGCAATGGGTATGTGGATGAACTCACCTGCACAGCAACATACGCCAGGGCTCGCGGAGTGATCACGTTCATGTTAATCCTTCGGGCGTTGCAGTGGGTTCCTCTACAGTAGCCAGGACCCTTGAGCGCGGATGATGGGCCCATGAATATATGCTTGGTAGCCTACAGAATATGAGTGTATGTGGCATGCACGTAGAACATCACTTACTCGAATCATGAGATGTCCCATAAAGAGACCAGACTCTTCATCGTCCGGCTTGTACTCCCGCCCCTCAGCATACAGAAAACGCGGCCACATCTCAGCAGTAACCTTCACGCGTCCCGCCTTGACTGATGCATACGTACTGTAGCACAATCTGTCAACGGAACTTCTGTGACACTGTGTGAGGAGAGCCAAGACTTACTTGTCGTCAGCCAGGTAATCAAGTGGGGTCAGCAATCTTGCTGTGACTGGATGGTTCCACCCGCGCAGCGACTTGATCTCTTCATCGTTGGGAATGGGGGGGAGAAGCTTGACAGTGATATCTTCGAGCAACCAGTTGAGGATCTTGAATTTCAAGCCTGCGGTGTCGTCCGAACGAGCATCACAGACGCCAGCGTTGATCTAATCAACGATCAGCACGATATTCAATTTCCGAGGTGATTGAGTAAACTCAACAGATTTACAGAGCTTGCGCCTCCACAAACGTCGTGTGGCGTTGGCAGGATCGAACATCAGTGCTTTGAAACCAGGTATAATCTTGGTCAGCACTGCCCAGCTTTCAGCCATACGGGTTTCACTGTGAGCTCGTATTTTCAGTCTCCTGAGTCCTGCATACCACTACCTGAAGATAGCACATACCGCTCGGTGAGTTCACGATCGTTCTCGTCCTCAGAATCTTCCGGGATCATGTTGATTGCTTGCTCAACAATTTGGAAGATCTTGACGAAACCCGGATCTCCGAGCCGTGCAAATGCACGGCCGCAACTGCGATAGACATCCTCATCGGAGTCATCTTCGCTGTTGCCAGAAGATTCATCACCATCAGTGCACCTACCATTCGTGCGAGGTTTAGAGCTGGTGTGATGCATATGATAAGACAACATTGGTACCTACCTCCACTTCTTTCCGACTTGGACAATTGGTTGACTTTGAGCTGCCGCCAGGGCATCTTCGCGAGTCGGTGCAACTAGAGACATTCTGTATCAGGAGATGAGGGTATGGTGTCGAGCTTCGTACACCAACACTTGTACACCTTTGGCCTTTATGTCGCTGGAGTGCAAAGATCTACACAATAGCCTCATGGTACACAAAGCAAAAATCGGGGCCATCAATCTGTGCTTGGCTCAGCAGAGATAACCCCGACCTTGACCTCGACAGGCCCTTGTCTGTATGCCATCAAACCATCACATCCCGACAATATCTGGTACGGTACGCTCAGCCATTCTGACTCGAGAGTCGAGCTCCTTTTGTTTCTCGTATAACAACAACAACAATCATGCAGATCCACGATCATTCACCCGCCATCGGCTCGTGGCTCAGGTTGCCTCCCCACTGCCGTTTCCCACTACGATCCAAGTACTGAATTCTTTGTCTTTCGCAATTCAGGCTATTGTTAACATACTCGTCTACTAGGTGGCTAGCTGCATAAGGACAATCGCGAAGATCAGTACGAGTTCATCGTACCTGATACTATGCGATCGCTGTGGTTCTTGCCTCTCGCTGTTCTACTCGTGTTTCTCAGCATCATGGCAGGTAACACCTGCATTCAAGCGTGTGGGGCTACATTCAACACCTCCCGCGGGCTCGAGACTCATCAGAGCCATTGTAAGCTGTATCTTGAGCATGATCAGTCGCTCTTGAAACAGCAAGCAAAACTTCAAGCACTCGCAGAAAGGAAGGGACGCAAGCGTCGGAGAAAAGAACTCGATCAGGAACCGTCTACTGGGACATCGTCTTTACCGGGTTTGCCAAACGAGGTCAGTGTTACTATGCTTTACAAGATATACCTAACTCATCCTGCACAAGTTTGAATTCTCGTCGACGCTGGGTACTTCCGCGTCCAATGACAGCGATTTTTCCGAAATTGCACCCGGTCAGATTGAGCCGATCCACCTTCCACCTTCCCCGCCTCCACCTTCACCGGCCCCATTGGGGCGTGGTCAGCGTAGGAAGCGACCTACTTGGAAGGTTCTAGAACGCATTGCAGAACCACCGACCCCTCTATCTACCGCCACTATTGTCGATCCGAATCCGAATGAACCATTGCCAGATCCGCCACAATCCATCATATGGCGCGTCATTCGCACAGCCTTGAATGTCTTTGGAATCTATCGCGAATATCGTACAGTGACACCACCCTCTCATGATCCCGACAACACTCTGTCCATCGATGACTTGGCAACTCAGCCTGATCCCATCATCTCGCCACCTATGGCCGCGCCATTCTCTCTTGCCCCCGCCACGCACTGGCAACCTACCATGACAGACAATAATGATGCTGCAAACCCCAGTCCCTTCGCCAACATGTCTATCTGGCGTTTGATGAACTGGATGTGGAGCGGTTCTGACAAGAAGTCGATGGCGGAGACAGACCGGCTTGTGCACGAGGTGCTGATGGCCCCTGACTTCAATGTTTTGGACCTCAAAGGCTTCAGCGCTGCACGGGAGACTCTGAAGCTAGATGAACACATACAGACCAGTACTGAGGATGGTTGGGTGGAGAGCAACATGGTTATTGAGGTCCCTGATGGTAAACGGCATGCATCTTCCTCAGACGCAGATATTCCTACTTTCAGCATACCCGGTCTCGTCCATCGCCCTCTCGTGGAGGTCATCAAGAGCGCGTGGACAAGTACTAGCTCTTCGCGATTTCACTATCTCCCATTTCGTCAGTTCTGGAAACGTAGTGACAGTGTTGTTGAACGCATCCATGGTGAACTGTATTCCAGTGATTCCTTCATTGCAGCTCACGAGGAACTCCAGCAAGCCAAGCTGGACAGAAACCCGACTGGATGCAACCTTGAGTGGGTGGTTTGTGGGTTAATGTTCTGGTCAGATTCAACACATCTTGCGAGCTTTGGCGACGCTTCGTTATGGCCGCTGTACCTCTTCTTTGGAAATCAGTCAAAATATGATCGTATGCGGCCTACATCAGGAGCATGTCATCATGTTGCATACATTCCCAAGGCGAGTACTTGTGTCGTATGATTTGATACATCAGACTTACCTATCGACAACTGTCTGCAGCTTCCCGATACGTTTCACGACTACTACACTCAACTTACCGAACATGGTCCCTCAGCAGATATCCTTGCGCATTGTTGACGCGAGCTCATGCACGCAGTGTGGCGTTTACTGCTCGACGGCGACTTTATTCATGCGTACTTGCATGGCATTGTCATGATGTGTCCGGACGGCATCGAGAGAAGAGTATTCCCCCGGATATTCACGTACTCAGCAGACTATCCCGAAAAGTGCGTTTTCGTCATACGATTTTCTGAATTATCTTACCTATGCCTCTCTACTATCTGTAGAACCCTCTTGGCAACACTTCGTAACTTAGGGAGATGCCTTTGTCCGCGATGCAAACTCCCCAAGGATCAAGTCCCAGACCTGGGCACTAAATTTGATGAACGGCGCCGTGAGAACCTGGCAAGGATGGATGACGACTCCTACCGTAGGAAGTCTACGACAGCGCGTGAAGCAGTATACAAGTATGGGAAAGGTGTGAAGAGCACCGTGGTCGAGAGTCTTCTGGCAGAAGAGTCATTAGTTCCAACCACAGTGAGTGAGACTAATGATCAGTACAACTTCACACGCTGATGCAATGCCGCTATTTGTTTCTCAGAATGCTTTCTCCGATTTCGCTCAGAAGGTTCTCCCTGTCACATTCAATTTCTTTGTGATGCTCGTCGTGGATCTAATGCACGAGTTTGAGCTTGGAGTATGGAAAGCGGTGTTTACGCACCTGATTCGTATTATCGTGTCTCTTGGAGACAGCGTCGTGCAGGAGTTCAATCTACGGTACGTTCAGATATCCTTTGCGTCCATCTGCCAGTGCAGCACTGTATTGACCATTCAACAGCTACCGACAGATGCCCACGTTTGGACGTTCCACGATTCGACGAAAAACCTCAAATACTTCAGCACTCAAGAAGCTCGCAGCGCGTGATTACGAAGACTATCTGCAGGTATTGTTTGCTCTTATGAGTCATACTACCGTAAAGATACAACGACTAATGTCATTTTGTTAGTGTGCCCTACCTGTCTTCGAAAACCTGATACCCAATCCCGTCCACAACAAGACCGTCATGGATCTGTTGTTCACGTTGGCAGATTGGCATGCATGTGCAAAGCTGCGTATGCATACCGATTCAACTCTTGCACTCTTGAAGTCCGCAACGACGAGTCTCGGCAGTCAGCTTCGGGCATTCATCAAGAAAACCTGCCCACACTTTGACACAAAGGAGTTGGCACGGGAAGAGGCTGCTGGCATACGTCGTAAAGCGAGAGCACGCGCACAAGGCAAGACCGTCAAGGCTTCGGGAGGTGCCAAACCGAAGACTCTAAACCTTCTCACCTACAAGCTTCACGCCCTCGGCGATTACTTGGTGTCAATCATCTTCTTCGGGACAACAGATTCATATTCAACCCAACCTGTAAGTCATCACACTTCATCTTTGACCCAGGATCTCACTGCGTTGTATCAGGGTGAACTCGAGCATCGGCGCGTGAAACGCTACTACGCACGTACGAACAAGATCAAAGCAGCACGCCAGATTGCACGCCAGCAGCGCAGGGAGGAGGAGATGAGGAAGCGAAAGGAGCGGGTGTACAAAGCGTTGGGAAAGAAGAAGGCTCGACCGAAGGCAGCCGCTTCGTTACCCACGAATGCTGAACAGCCGGAGCCGCTGAACTTCACGCCCCCAGAAGATCATCATCAAATCTCGCATTCTCGACACTTTGGCTGCATGTTTCCGCAGTGGTTGGAGGACTTCAGGTACGATCCAGCGATGAAGGTCAGCTCACTCTGTTGCTTTGAGATTCACCTTGATTGACACTCTCACCGTGGCCGCTCCAGGACTTTATGCCACGCCTACTCAACCATCTACTTGGACGATTGATGAATCCTGACGATGCGGACTCATATCGCCAGTTCTCTAACTCGGAGCAGCAGCAAATCATTCTACGATACAATCAAGTCTTTCGCCACAAGATTGTTCGTGTCAATTACACTACTTATGATGTACGGCGCGGTCAGGACAGTCTCAATCCTAGCAGTCACGCTGACATTATGATTCCTGCCTTTGACTTGGATCCCGAGACTGGTGTCTCCGCTTCCGGTCACCCCTTTGCCTACGCTCGTATTTTAGGTGTTTTTCATGCTCATGTCATGCGTCGTGTTCCTGGCCAACGGGAGAAGCAGGAGGTTATGGAATTTCTCCTCGTCCGGTGGTTCCGACTCGATACACGATACAAGGCCGGCTTCAATGCCAAACGTCTGTATCGCCTGGAATTTGTCCCGGAACTAGACGACGACGCGTTTGGATTCTTGAATCCCGACGACATTATTCGTGCGTCGCATATCATCCCTGCCTTTGCATATGGGCGCGTTCAAGATCCAACACTGTATTATGATATTTGGAGGTACTACTACGTGAACATGTAAGCAGCCGCTACATACTCCTTGATACCATACTGATTCTATCTACCAGCTTTGTTGATCGTGATATGTACATGCGCTATCGTGGCGGTGGTGTCGGACACACGCCCCTTCATATTACCCACGATCAAGCCAACGAAGACACACCTGGAACGGAGGCTAACGATATGGGTGATACGGCGAGCACACTTGAAGTCCTGGAAGAGGAAGAGGAAGATGGCAGTGATGATGAGGTCGGACGGGAGCCAACTGATGACTCAGACAATAGCGAGCCGGAGGACGGTGGAAATGACGAAGTGGACGATTTTGATGCGGACGAAGCTGCCCCTGAGGAAGGTAGGTCGGCGGAAGATGCGGAGGGCTATGATGAGCTTTGAGATCACTCGCGTAGTGGTTATTGTTTGTGCTTCGCTTGGTTGACAATAAGATATGTTTGATCTGGACAGAAAAGGGGACGAGGAAATAATACTTTAGTAAATCGTTCTACGCAATGTGCTCGTGCTCATACCCATCTCCAAACATGTTGGATCACGACTTCGAGCCTTCACAAGTCCTGGAGGATGTTTCTGCACGTCCCATTGCCCAACGGCGCGGCAAGCGTAACGTTCGTAAGTCTGAGATAACGACGTCGCAGTGAGTACATTTCGCATTGTCGGAAACTACCTACTTACTCGTTACCCAGACTGTATGCACCTGGAGATGCATTAGACTCGCAGACAACGGATTCTCAATACGTTGACAATCTGATTCGTGCACCCCCGCGGCAGCTTGGGTACATAGATCAGGGCGTGCAGACGGAGGCACTGGCTTGTACAGGTAAGTGAGTGTTGAGCGAGAGTAGACGTAGAAGCTGATATAGATTTCATACCTTGTAGTACCGGCGATGAAGCCAGATGAATCGGACGCGGGCCTTGCGCTGAAGAAAATGCAGCAGGATCTCGAGCGCGCCACAGCGACGGCAACTACACTTCGAATGTCCCTCGTCGAGTTACGGGCAGAGATGTCGGTACTGCAAGTGCGCAGCCTCTTCAAGGACGACAAGATTGAGATGCAGGCAATAGCGTTACAGGAACTCCAGGATCAACTGGCCAGGTCGCCTTCGCCGACAGCTGAAGACGACCTCGAGTCGATGATAGCGTTTCCGTATGCGGATGGGTATGTTGCTTACTTGGAAGGTAGTTCGGAGTGCCAGTCACAGAAGGAGATAGAGCCGGCAGAGGTTCGGAGGAGGCTGGAGCGGAAGAGAAAGAGGAAAGCTTGCGAGGGTGAAGCCTCCGTTGATCAAGCGGTAGTTCGGGGTGTGAAGGAGGAAGAGGACCGCAAAGATTCTATTCCAATAGACCGTGTATACAAGAAGACAAAATCTATGTAACGCACACCTTGAATGCCTCTTACACCTGCCATCATAATAGCTGCTCGAGTCCCTCCTTATTATGGCAAGCGGTAGCGCCCCTTGGTATTACGGTCGGCCTCCAGAATGTTCACAGCTGCGGATGGATGTTGCAAAGGATACGAACATGGGGGACGATTATAAGAATGGCCAGGCAGTAAAAGGAAAGACGAAGCGAGGACAACGAATGCAGAAAATGACCAGGCTTGTGAATCGCTGACAACCGTTCACAGCCCGTATCTGAGAATCGATAAGCCATTATCAGCGTATGAAAGCGTGGTACTTTTCCACAACAATAGCAAGCACGCGCACTTTCAAACCACATTTGCTGATGACAGGGTGATGGGGGATGAAGTGGTTTCGCCGGTGAGTTCCAGCACCAGCGAGCGGAGGTATACGAGTTCGCGGCAGGCGTCTGATGCGGCGATGTATTCTGCCTCCGTAGATGACAGCGCGATGAGGCCTTGCTTGTGCGAGCCCCAAGAAATCGCTCGCCGGCGTACATGAAGGTGAATCCCGAAATGGAATGACGGTGGGGTTGAGATGCCCAGTCTGCGTCCGTAAATCCGGTGAGTACGGCTGGCGCGTCTCCCCTGAACGTGAGTCGCTGATCGCGCGTCCCCTTGAGGTAGCGCAGTACTCGTTTGCCGGCCTCCCAGTGAATGACGGATGGATCCGACATGAACCGCGCGAGGGTCGACACGGCGAACATGATGTCCGGTCGCGTCCCGATCGCGGCGTACATTAACGACCCGATAAGTTGCGCGTACGGCCGACTAGCCATCGCGTCGCGGTCTTCAGCCGTAACGGGCATGAATAGGTTGACGGCGGGGTCGAGCGGGGTTGCAGCGGGGTGCGCTTCTTCCATCTTGAAGCGTGAGATGAGAGTGTCGACGTAAGCTGACTGGTTCATAGATACATTTCGCGCGATGCGGTCGCGCTGAATCTCGAACCCAAGGAGCCAGCGCGCGTTGCCCATATCGGTCAACTCGTAGTGTTCAGCGAGTTCCGACTTGAGCCGCTGCATAATGGCGAGGTTGTTCGTGACGAGGGTGAAATCATCAACGTGAATGACGATGATGACGGTGAGTTCAGGTGAGATGAGATGGAATACGCCGGGGTCGTAGTCACTGCGACGGAGGTCAAGGTCTTCGCACATTTCGCGGA
>SGPM01000513.1:0-14611 GCA_004802725.1 Antrodiella citrinella
GGGGGAGTAGGAGACGGGGATGGGGCCGCATCGTTGAACGACCAGCTTCCGGTGAGGACACCCTCGCTCTCGGGGGCGAAATAGTCGAAGAGACCACGGGAGAAGTCCAAACCACCGTAAGGGCAGCCCATGCACTGGAAGAAAATGTCAACAACAGCACGACCCTGGAATGTCATTGTGTGGTTACCTCGTCCATGATAGTAGCCTGAGCAGACTTTCCATTATAGTTAATGGTAATGCTCTTGAAGCAGTTAGGGCCAGGGTATCCACCACCGAATTGCTATACAGGTATAAGCACCAGAAATACTAACATCGTAAGATCACGACGTACCAGGGTGGTAAGGGCGACAATCTGGCGAACACATCATGTTATAAGTAAAGCAGCTACACACGCAGATCAACCAGGACACTCACGAAGTCACCAGGCTGGTTGGTCTGTCCACATGCACCTCTGTGAAGCACAATAATAGTGAGGACAAGTCGGGTGCCACGACAACAAAATAAACTCACAATCCGACGTCGTAGAACGTGAAGCGGACGTTGTTGAACTGATCCCGCTTGTTCAAGTGCGCGACATCACCGCTGGCACGACGCGCAATGGCGTCGTGACGGCCTTTGTGATGACCATGGGGGTTGGCGACGGCGAAGAAGGGGAGCGCGAGGACAGCGCCTGCAATTGCGGTAGAGAAACGCATGTTTAAGCAGTTCTTTAGATGTAAATCTTAAGTGGAATGAACGTGAGGGGGAGGGAGCGAACGACAGCCAAAGCGAGAGGTGGCTGTGATATGTCGTGGAGAACGACCAAGACGACGAGAGCGACGAGACGAGAAACAACGGGCTGGATGGAAAGAAAAACAAAACATGAGACGGACTCGCTCTCTCTTTGTTTGTTCCTGTTTGCCTTGGCACGCATCAAATTCAACCGTCGCTTGGCAACCCACATCTGCCAGCCGCCCAGGTCTCAATATATTAACTTCATCCTCGACAGGTAAATGTAGAACTCTATCTAACGAACGGACGATGCAGACAGCACGGGTATGTTAATGGTTCGTGGGTCAAGAAGACAAGCCTGAGAACAAGCAGAGAGTCGGATTATGGATATACTTATAGCATCTGCATTTGGAAAAAGCCACGCGAATCAATTCATGATGGCAAGAGCACCAATTCCTATGAAGGCCTGGGCCAGATCACCAAAGGTACCTGGGGTAAACGTGGGGGTCGGCGTGGGCGTAGGCGTCGCGCTCGAGGTGCTGGAAGGAGTCGACGAAGGAGTCGACGAAGGGGTGCTCGACGGCGTCTTCGAGGACGTGGGACTCGGTGTGGTCGAGCTGCTCGAGGACGTACTATGAGTAGTCGACGAATGATGCGTCGAAGAAGGAGGGGGAGGGGGWGGAGGAGGTGTGGATGTCGGAGGTGGCGGCGACGTAGACGTTGGAGAGGGCGGGGGAGGCGGGGCACCTGAACCAAAGCTCCATGATCCGGTCACCTCGCCTACACTAAGACCACCAGGGACGAGGGCTGCGAAGAGGCCGTCGGACAAGTCTATGGCAGTGTAGTCACAGGCCTGACACTGTGGTATAGTGTGTTCAATTCTGAGTTCGTAGCTACTTGTGAACACCAAGACATACCTCATCAGCCACAGTGGCCTGAACAGTTTTTCCGTTATAGGTCAATGTCACGGCTTCGCCACAGTGGGCACCGTTGGCGTACATCTGGAAGACAAGACTTGGTCACACAATCGAGCTTGACGAGCCACTCGACGACTTACCGGCACACTCAACGCAATAATCTACAAGGACGCGTCAATCGCGTCAGTACTTGTATTACAATAGAGCCCAAAGTACGACTTACAAAGTCGCTTCCTGAATTGAAGTTTCCGCACGCTCCCATACCATCGACGAAGTTCGTGAACGTCGCGCCCTCAAACTGAGCTCTTTTCTCGATTGCATTAATGCGATTCAATGCGTGCCGACGCCCATGTCCAAGCTGACGGTGATTGTGTGCATCTGCAGCCTGTGTCGAAGGCGATGCGAAGAGAACGGCCAACACGGCAGCGATCAAGGGAGAGGTCCAAGCGACGCGCATCTGAGAGTACTGGAATTTATTAGAGGTAGTTCGAAAGAAACGAGAGCTGTGAAAGACAGTAGGAGCACAAAGGATGGACGAAGGGCCAGATTGGCCAGCCTGAAAATTTGCTCGCACAAAGGATGTGGACGACGAATTAGACAACAGACCAGAGAATGACATGCATGTAAGGTCCTCCCGCCAAGAACACATTACGTAATGAAACGATGATGCGGGCCTCTTGACCAGAATCTCAATCCGTGAGTCAGTCCTCCATCTTGATGCAACATCGTTCTTGCTCACACGAAAATAGGCAGCAGTGCAATAACAACTGTGTTGAAGACAGAATCACTGCGACGCAACGACCACACTGAGCTACGCAGGAATTCCTGGAACATAAGAACATACAACATTCGACGTTATGGGTTTCCCTTGGGGGAGGTTTGCATTAGTAACGACTGGGCGTAAGTTCATCTTTTCTCTCCCAACTTCACACAACTTGACAGTGCCGCCTAGTCATTGGGGTTGGCTACGTTCTCATGCGAGGTGAGTCTCACTAAGTCACCGCCTCGGAAACAGCGCGGGCTGACAGAATCGTTGCCAGTGACGGTACCCACGCCAGAACAGACATATGCTGTGAGTACAAATCTATGTTCCTCAAGTTCACCGAACTGGGATTTCTCGGCGCGCCGCACACGTTGCTGACAGTGGAATCTCCCCAATGACTTGACAGGCCATGTCCCCTGATTTGCGCCGACAAGTAGACGCGAACCGCAGCGCGAGGTTAGCGAGAGAGGAAGCAACAAAAAAGCAGCTTCATGCACAGGTGAGTCCACATCCTAAGTGTTGCACTCCTGCAATCTCCTTAACATATCTGCAGCTGGACGACCCCGACGCCACAAAACCTGTATGGGCAGACTCCCGACGGTAGTCATCATAAGAACACTTCCGCGTGTCAGTCTCATCGACTCTGGAGCTTCCCTTAGCAAAACTTAATCATTAATGCGCGCAGAAGGAGGAGAGTATGTGTATAGGTACATTCTACAAGAACAGCGGGAAACTTGTGAGTAAAGAGATGTGATAGAAAAAGAAAAACCAGTCAACGTTGAAAATCGTCAATCGTGCACTAAAATGCTCTCGCCACCAACACCAACATCATTTCCTCCGAAACCCCCTCTGCGTCATCCGCCGTGGCTCATACCACCTGCTGCTGACTCCCAAGCTGCGAGGTGTTGCCCGAGTCGGCGTCGAGGTTGGGCGAAGCCAGTAACGGTTTATGTGAGAACGACGACGCGGCGGAGCTAGGTGATGAAGGAAGTGGGTCGTAACTGGGAATATTGTCTATGCTGAACGTGGAGGATGCGACTGAATCCGAGTGTTGCATCGGAACCCCCGACGTCCGCGGAATAGCAACCGGCTCAGAGGCATCGGGCCCTTCAGGAGGTAATGGGATATTGGCCGCGACCCGAGGTGTATTCTGGTTGCTGCCTCCGACAGTGTTGCCACTGGTCCCTGGGACTGAGGGCACGTCTTCTGTAGATGGCGAAATCAACGCGCTGGCTGTAGAAGCCGCACTACGGAGAGCGGCGGTGACCCTGTACGGCGATACACTGGACCGTCGCCTCCAAGAGCTACTGGAAGCTGACTCGGAACTGGGAAGGTCAACAGACAGGGATTGACCATGTGTTGCGTTCCGCGGGCGTGAAGCTCGCTCCGTCTTCACCATTAGGTTCAGTGGTGCTGCGTGGACTGTGCAAAGTGGACGAAGAGCCATCAGAGCTGCCATTCGAGGGAATACCAGGAGGACTCGATACCGCCGTAGATGTACCAACTCCCGGCTCTACGGGTTCAGACGCCGTCAGGGTCTTGGCTTGCGTCTTCGCCTGCGCCTCCTGCTCCCGTCGCTGTTGTTCTTCGTGTTCCACAAGCGACAATCGCATAGCTTCCATGACCATAAGCTTGAAGGGTCACTTCGTATTAGGGCGTGCACGACGTCGATGGTGTGGAAACTTACCTCCTCGAGGTCTGGTCCACCCAAGCCCATTGAACCAAGAAATTGGTTCAGATCCTGGTTCTGGTTACGTCTCCTCGACCGTCTGCTACCTCTGTCCGCACCCCCTTCTCCACCGTCACCCTGCTGACCGTCCTCACCAGTAGGCAACGCGTGTACGCGTCCGCTCGTCACGCCCACCGGGATCAGCCGGTCACCAACTTGCCGCATGATAATCCGTCGGTTGGCCCGTCGAGTGACAGCTGCCCGAACTGCGGCCAGCTTCGCTTCCCAGTCTGGACGAATTTGATCTGAACGCCCCCAATAAATGTTATCGTGTGTAATGATTATCAGAGCGAGAGAGGTGGCGACGTACCAGTAGTTACTACTTCCGGACTATCGGGACCAAAGCTTCTGCGACGCTTCTTCATGGCTGCAGTTGGCGATGCGGACTGGGGTGGCGTGCTCCTAGGATCATTCCATGTGGGAGACGTCTGGTATCCGCGTTCTGCATCAGCACGAATGGCACAACAAAGGAGAGTGCAGGAAACAGACCGCTCCATCGCTTCCGATGCCTGCTCGCCATGAGGGAGAGGTATAGACAACGCCAAAGTTCTCCTGTACACAATACGGACATGACGCCGGCTCAGAAACTAGATGTGTGGTTGTTGGGTCTGCACGCTTGATTTGCACAAAGCATTCGGTACATATAGCTTGGTCACAGCACCGTGAATAGTTGATGTTGGGAGGATAATACTAGGACGCCCTCGGCAATGAGACAGGTGTACGTTAGGCGCAATACAAGACGACGTACCAAGAAACATATAGGGCATTCGATAGCGCCACGATATATGGCAGCCTCGGGCTGTCGCACGACCTCTTTAGCGGCACTCGGTCGTTTGTGATGTGTCTTGGAACTTCCCGAGCTTATGGACTCTGGACGAGCGATAGAGGACGCATCTCCGCCGGGATTCGAGTCAGAGTCTGGTAGCTCCTTTCTGGCGGCCAAAATCTGTTCGTCGTCCCAGTTGTCCTCGTACTCGTCCAGGGGGCGATAGAAAGGAGCCAGCTTTCTCTCACATATGAGTTGGGCAACGGTGGTCTGGTTCCAGTCTCGAGTCCCGGTGTAGACACCTTGAGGAGTGAGATGCCCGAAGTCGACGGTATCCTCGTGATGTCCTCGTCCAGACGAAGAACTGTTCCCCATGCTGGGAGGCGTATGGAAACCGAATGCCGATGCGATCTGGATGAGCTCGTGTCGAGCTCGTCGTGTGCGACGTCGAGGACGCTAACAGACGATGAGAGACGAGGACCACAAACCGGCGAGTTGCAACTTGAATGGCGATGGGGCTCGGCGCTAACCTATATCAGGAAATTAGCGTGTTCAGGATGACGAAGCCCCTGCTACTCGACTCAACACTCACTATTTCTTCGTTTCCTGCACGATACATTCCCAATCATTCTCTATCTTTATTGTCGTTGAATGCATCGTTGTTCGCCCACTGTCAAAGACTCCCAGTCACGTCGCCGATTGAAGCTTAGAAGGGTCGCTTACAGTCGGACGATTATAGTATAAGCTCCTGTTCTTGTTTTCGTCATGTCTTGGGTTTCACCGCTCCAAAACCACCATGCAAACAATCCGAAGCCTTGGAACCATCTGACAGCATATGTATCCGGTGGCCGGCGGTGGACACGACACAATATCGCACAGGCTGTCACGCATAAGCTTGAAGCTTCCGTGATGGCCTCTTTTACCGTGTGGTGGCCCACTCGTTTAATTCGACCTGCTTGTGAGAAGTCGACCTTTGTCTCACGACCGATTCCAAGTGATATCAGTGCGCTCTTGTACTCATACCACGATGTTACCGTGTAGTCTGACTCAATGTGATGTGGCTATTGGTTCGTCCTCTGCGCGGGAGTATGTACGATCCCACCTCTATTGATGCTACGTGGACGTCGTCGTGCCAGTAGGTGTGTACTTGATTACCGTGTCCTTCCGTGTCGCGCGATGGCGCAATACGCTTGCGGTCTTGCACAGACCTCGACCTCTATCATTTGCGTAATGAGCGAACTACTATACTCTTTACACTGACCAGCTACTTTCCGCTGTTTGAACTGCTCGTCTTCAACGTCGAATATTTTATGGTGTCCACGAACCGCTTGAGCACGAACGTTCTCGTCTGTGTGAGCCGGGAGAAGGCGGGACGCACCCACCGGCGTGAGTGTGCCACGTCAGCCTATCACTACTCGAGAAATTTCTGGAGGGTTATTTGGGGTTATATACCCTTTTATCCACCGTGTTTGCAGACTCTCCCGTCCCACCACCATCTCCCTTCCACACATTCACTTCCTCGGGTACTGCTTGGTATTGGTGCTCGTTGACGACTCTTCTGTAATTTGAACTTGGTTCGCCAAGATGCAGTTAGACTCTCCATGGACAAAGTCTCCGGAAGACATCCTCCAACACTTTTCTGTCGATCCTTCCAGCGGACTCACCTCGGACCGTGCTGCGAAACATGCTGAATTGTATGGAAAGAATGGTCAGTAGTCGGTCTACACTGGATAGACACGGTTACGACACGGGACGCTAACAAATCACTTCAACAGAACTCCCTGAAGACCCACCGACACCTCTGTGGGAGCTTATCCTAGAGCAATTCAAGGACCAGCTTGTACTTATTCTGCTCGCGTCGGCAGTGGTGTCGTTCATTCTCGCAGTGGTGGAGCATGATGGTTCCTCTAGTATCCTCACCGCCTTCATTGAGCCCATGGTCATTCTCTTGATCCTGGTTGCCAATGCTGCCGTCGGTGTGATTCAGGAATCGAGTGCAGAGGCAGCGATCGACGTGAGCATTTTCATGCGTTTTGTACATTCTATATGCTCAGAAGCTGAGAACTTTTCAAGGCTTTGAAAGAATACTCTCCCGACGAGGCCAAGGTCTTCCGCAATGGACAAGTATCGAAACTTCATGCTTCGGAGTTGGTTCCTGGCGATATCATTTCAGTGGCAGTGGGAGACAAGATTCCCGCTGACTGCAGAATTCTCTCAGTATCCTCAGGAAGCTTCCGTGTTGACCAGGCAATCCTTACGGGAGAGAGCGAGAGTGTGCACAAGTCATCGGCAGTGGTTGCGGATTTGAAGGCTGTGAAGCAGGACATGACGAACATGTTGTTCGCGGTACGTCACAATATTTGTGAGATGAATCAGCAGTGAAATATTGACATCACGCGTTTTACAGGGTACCACAGTCGTGAATGGCACCGCGCGTGCTGTCGTCGTTTTCACTGGACAAGGCACCGCCATTGGTGATATCCACAAGTCGATTACTTCTCAGATCAGCGAGAAGACCCCGCTCAAGCGCAAACTCGATGACTTCGGCGACATGCTCGCGAAAGTCATCACCGTCATCTGCATTCTTGTCTGGCTTGTCAACTTCCGTCACTTCTGGGACCCAGCGCATCACGGTGCACTCAAGGGAGCTATCTACTACTTCAAGATTGCTGTCGCCTTAGCTGTGGCTGCTATTCCTGAGGGTTTAGCGGCTGTCATCACGGCTTGCTTGGCCTTGGGAACGAAGAAGATGGCGCAGAAGAACGCGATTGTCAGGAATTTGCCTAGTGTGGAGACTTTGGGTTGCACCAATGTGATTTGCTCTGACAAGACAGGTACCCTTACAACCAACCAAATGAGCGTCTCTAAGGTGAGATACTTTGGCCTCATCCTTGGGATTAAATTGACCTTGATATGATCAGTTCTTGGTCGTAAACCCCGCTGGTAAAGTCCAGGAGTATCTTGTAGAGGGCACAACGTTCTCTCCCGAAGGGTCGGTGACATCTGCTGATGGCAAACCCCCCACTGAGCTCCGTTCAGAGCCTCTCCTGCGCTTGGCTGAGATTGGAGCTATCTGCAACGACTCCAAGATCGTGTACAATGCTGTACGTCGTTTCTAACCTTGTATCGTCATATGTGACTCTTACATGGCAGATGCTTAGGACAAAGGCGCTTACGCGAATGTTGGTGAACCTACCGAAGCTGCGTTGAAGGTTTTAGCCGAGAAGCTCCCATGCCCGGACAAGGAACTCACAAGCAGTCTACCCACCCTCTCGCGCGCCGCTCGCGCTAGTGCCGTCAATGACTTCTATGAACGCAGCATTCCTCGTCTCATGACATTCGAGTTCTCCAGAGACCGCAAGATGATGTCTGTCCTTGTGAACAGGAACGGTACCGGATCTTTGTTTGCCAAGGGCGCACCGGAATCCGTCCTCGAACGTAGCACGTCCGTGTTGATCAACGGCAGGACTATTCCTCTCTCCATGGAACTCCGCGCCAGTCTCCTCCAACAGACTGTCAAGTACGGCAATCAAGGACTTCGCACACTCGCATTGGCCTACGTCGACAACATCTCACTCGATACCGTGCAATACGAATCCGACAGCTCGAAGGACTACTCTCGTTTCGAACAAAACCTCACCTTCGTCTCTCTCGTCGGCATGCTTGACCCTCCTCGTCCGGAAGTCAAGCCCGCTGTCGCGAACTGCAAGGCCGCTGGTATCAGAGTTATTTGCATCACCGGTGACAACAAGGGTACTGCCGAGACGATTTGCAGACAGATTGGAATCTTCGGCGAGGATGAGGATTTGACCGGCAAGAGCTACACTGGCAGGGAATTTGAGGCGTTGAGTCAGGATGAGAAGCTGAAGGCGGTTATGAGGGCGAGCTTGTTCAGTCGCACGGAGCCGGGACACAAAAGTATGCTTGTCGATTTGTTGCAGAGCCAGGGTCTGGTTGTCGCAATGGTGTGTCCTCCTGATCTCCTATTTGTGTGTCATATACTCATCGTTGCGTAGACTGGTGACGGTGTCAACGACGCTCCGGCTTTGAAGAAGGCGGATATCGGTGTCGCTATGGGTAGCGGTACTGACGTCGCCAAGTTGGCTGCTGATATGGTTCTTGCGGATTCCAACTTTGCCACCATTGAGCTTGCCGTCGAGGAAGGTCGTTTGATATATAACAACACCAAGCAGTTTATCCGTTATCTTAGTATGTCCTCTGTTCTTTTATCATTGAGGCTAGGCCTTATGTGCGTCTTTTGTAGTTTCGTCCAATATTGGTGAAGTCGTCTCGTAAGTCCCTTTTACCCTCACAACATTGCAAATCATACTGACTCTCTCCACAGCATCTTCCTTACTGTCCTGCTCGGTATGCCCGAAGCTCTCATTCCCGTGCAACTCCTCTGGGTCAACCTCGTCACCGACTCTCTGCCCGCGACCGCTCTCGGATTCAACCCTCCCGACCACAGCATCATGCGTGTTCCCCCTCGCAACAGCCGCGAGCCTCTCGTAGGCAAATGGTTGTTCTTTAGGTATATGGTTGTTGGTATCTACGTCGGTGTCGCAACTGTCGCTGGCTATGCCTGGTGGTTCATGTTCTACCAGGGTGGACCGCAGATCACGTTCAACCAGCTCGTGAGTACATTCACCCTTTTACACTTTCGCGGATATTGAGTATCGTTGTAGACGCACTTCCATCAATGCTCTACGTTGTTCCCCGAGATTGGATGCGAGATGTTCACCAACGTGATGTCGCACCGTGCTACAACTATGTCGCTCTCCATTCTCGTCACTGTCGAGATGCTCAACGCAATGAACTCGCTTTCGGAGAACGAGAGTTTGTTGCGGTTGCCCGTGTGGAAGAATCCTTACCTCGTCGCTGCCATTACGCTCAGCATGGCCCTGCATTTCGGAATCCTCTATATTCCGTTCTTCACTGTGAGTCTTGCTGCATATGCTTTACACATCAGCAGAGAGCTGACAATGCTCGCTAGTCATTATTCGCAATCACCCCACTCAACTGGATCGAATGGAAAGCTGTACTTTACTTTAGCGCGCCCGTTCTTGTAATTGACGAGGTCCTGAAATTTATAACGGTACGCGCTTCTCCTCTCTCCTCTATCGTTCTCCATAGCTGACGTTGGGCTCTACTTGCAGGCGACATTCGTCTCGCCACCCTCAAGGGTTAAGGTAGAGTAGATATAGATATTGGGCTATCCACGTGTGCTTGCTGTTGTGCAATGTACATTGTCACATCTTCCTCTTTTGTGATGTGCATAGATGATAATTAATATTATGCCCTACCTCTCTAGGCTGTTGTGCGACTGTCGTGTGCACATCACTAACCTGAAGGCATTTTTGAAGTTCCTCTGGGACAAGACTACTGCAAGTTTGTGCCGCAAGCGTGCGGGAGGAAAAGGTTTCGGATTCACGCACTCCTCAGGACGGTGGGTCATGTGGCGCACATGCAAAGTGCATTCAATTTCGTGGAAGCCGACGTCGGTTAGTACGCGTAGATCTTGATCCATAGAATGATCCTCTAGAAGGTTGTCCGTCACGGTCACACTCAGGCGAGCGAGAAGACTTCTTTCTCTGCATCGTCCGCCGGCTGACTAACCAACTCACCCTCTAGAACTCGAGTCCTTCCTCGCCGCGCCACAAGTGCATTGTGCCGCGTAGGCTACCCAGTACACGCTATCGGGTATGTTCAGAACTCCTCGGTTGAACATTATTTGTTGCTGATCCGTATGTCAACTGCATCTAGCGGTGAACGCGTTTTTCTTTGTCTGCTCTTTTGCACGGAGAAAACTTATGTTGAACGATACACCCGTCATCGATGGGTTGCCACGGGTCTGAAAGAATCGTTCAAGAGAAGGTGTGGCGCCAGCGCGCATCTCATTATGTACCGCTTCACGGTGGTGCTGACGCCCCGGGCCAAAATGAAATGTGGGTATCGGTTACTTGTGCAAGATTGTGATCTTGACGACCTTGTCAACGTGGCTGATACCATGGTTAGATTTGCAAATGGACTGCTCTGACAGCACCAGTCGCTCGTGTGCTGGCTGGCGCTCGATTTGAGTTGAGACCGTCCAATCGTGAGGCCTTGAAGCTTGAGGGATAACGGAAATACTTACTTAGACTGCCATCGGTTTAAATACCAATCTGGTCTGTCAGTGAGCGTGGCTGACGTGGTTCAATGCAGACCATTGCACATGATGTAGATGCTGTTCATTACAAGAATGCAACTGGCAGCTCGGTTGCAGTTCCAACTATAGGCTACCATATTGTGAGTAAGTGACACTCGAATCGCCCGACCGTATCAATTCAGACAAGTGACGTCGCTCACAATTCAAATCACCAGGTCGTGACGACTGCGAGGTGCGATTTCGTTCTGGACCAGCGGATGTGAGTGCGACTGACGCTACTTTGATTCCAATTCAGACCGTCATCACAACCTCGGGAGGACGTCGAAGCCGGATGTTGATCAGGACTGCTTGTGCGGCTGACGTTCACTTCATATCAGACTGCCGCTTGGGATGTGCGATTACATTCTGGGCCGTTGTGCGGATGACACCTTGTTTGCGATTTAGACCATCCGTCAGAGTTTCAATCTGGACCATTCTTATCTAAGGCTGACGTTCACTTTCAATTCAGACCACCACAGGTTTCCTATATGGACTGTCGGGATTTCAATCTGGACCGACAGCTCTCAATTTTGATCCAGACCATCACCTCCGAGTCTGATGTCATTTTGAACCGACACCCGTGATTTCGATTCAGACCGTCGTTGCAGGATTTCAATACAGACCGCCGGGGGGATTCAACCTCGACCGATAGCTAAATTTTGATTCAGACCGACGCCTTGATCGAGTCAGACTGTCTGGTTTGATTTCAAACTGGACCGACACCTCTGGCTTTCGATTCAGACCGTTGTCGCAGTATTTCCCCGAGGATTTCAATTTGGACCAGACCGTTGCGGGATCTCAATTTTAATCTGAACCAACGCCTTCATTATGATTCAGACCGTCACAGGATTCTACTGCAGACTGCCAGAGAGTTTCGATCGACCTTGATTTTAATCTGGACCAACACGCAATATTTCGATTCAGACTGGTAAGCCTTGATTTTGATGCAGGTGGCTTATTCTGTTGCAATATGGACCGACAGGATTGCGATATAGAACACCGTAACTGGTTACCAGTTTCGGTTTTGACCGACAACCAGATTTCGATTCGGACTGCTGGCGGACTCCAATCCAGACGGGTCGTACAGTCGGCTCTCATTTTAATCTGGACCAACACACAAGATTTCAATTGTGACTGGTCAGCCCTGATTCCATTATGGACCGACACTTTCATTTTGCTTCAGACTGTCGTGGGATTGCGAGTCAGACCAACTATGACATCTCTAATCTTGACCGCGATACTACTTAGAGGGCTGACCGCATCGTGAGTATTTCTTTCTAGCTCGCTATGTGTGGCTGACATCGATTTCATTTAAGACCGTCGTAAGATTTCAATTCGGGCCACTGGCTTTTAATCTGTACTGACACCACGATTTCGATTCAGACCGTCGCAGGATTGTAATACGGACCACCGGAAGATTACGACTTGGACCGACGATTTCGATTCAGACCGCCCACCGCTAGTGGCAAGGATTCCAATCTGGACCAATACCTCTCGATATCGATTTAGGCCGGTCGCAGGATTCCAATACCGACCGTCGACATAAGATTTCAATCTGGACCGATACTTCAATTTGATTCAGACTACCTGGTTCGATTTCGAACTGGACCAACAACCTTATTCCGATTCTGACCGTCGCGGGATTTTGATTCAGACAGGATTGCAATCCAGACCACACCGGTGCGGGAGGATTTCAATCTGGACGGACCAACATGATTTCGATTCAGACCTGTCGCAGGATTTTGATCTGAACCGCCAGCTTGATTGTAATTCAGACCACCTCGATATTCAATTTCGATTCAGACCGCGGCAGGATTACAATTTCGATCCGGGCTTGTGCAAGATTCCAATGCAGAACACGGCATTCGCATTGTGAGTAGCTTGAAGATTTAAATCTGGACTGGCACCAGTATGCGGCTGACATCCTTTTTTCATTCAGACCACCCCCGTTGTCTACAACATCGGATGTCAGTTTGGACCAACATCTTTTTATGTGGCTGACATTTTATTTAATTTCAGACTCCCGCACCGTGCGAGAGACAACCCGGGATTTCAATCTGGACCAACAACCTCTTGTGCGGCTGACGTCTCATTTTGTCTCAGACTACCCAGTCATGCGGAAAAGTGAGCGCGATTTCAATGTGGACCAACAATGTTACGTGCGGCTGACGACCCATTTTGATTCAGACCACCGTGACCCCGTTCTCTGCAACGTCGGATTTCAATGTGGACCAACAACGTTATGCGCGGCTGACACATGATTTTATTCCAGACTACCCTCATCGATGATCGTGCGGAAGAAGCGAGCACGATTTCGATCTGGGCCACTCCGCCTGCGACTGACGCCTTTCGATTCAGACCACCGCATCGCTGGTGCGGACTACAACGTCACGGTTGGATCTCGACGGCCAGTTTTGATTCAGACTATCCCGACGCCGTGGCGGCTTATAGCGGTCGGGTCCCAATCTGGACCCACAGCTCCTTGTGCGGTTCACGTGACGTCCTATTTGTCAAATGCGCGCGCTGATTCCAATTTGGACCCTTTTGTGCGAATCTTGAGTTCATCCCAGCCCAGACTGTCTCATCGTGCGGCTGACCACTGCGATTTCGACCTGGACCAACCACTCATTGTACGTACGGTAGCTGACATCCCAGACCAGCCGGCTGCGATTTCAATCTGGACCAAGTAAGCTTGAAGCTTCTAGTTCCGTGCGGCTGACGTCCCATCCGCCCCATCCCGATGACAACTTGAACAACGTCGGAATTTGATCTGGACCAACAACTTACTTTTTGTGCGGGCAGAGGCGGCTGACGTCCCATTCTGATTCAGACCGCACCGCCATTCCCGGTGACCGCTCGATGCTTTGAAAATTAAGCCTAGCAAGCACACATGTACATCTATGTACATACAACAACTGGGTCTTTCAGCTTGAAATCCTACGCTGCCATCCGTCTTGCTATCAATGCTATAAAAAGAGAACATAAAAATGCGTGTACGTATCTAATGCTATGTAGAATGCTATGAAGATGGATTGGATTAGGGATTAGGAAGTGGATTATCGTGTATGCGTGAAATGTGAATGCGAGGATATGCATGCGGGGTGTGCGTGTTGAGATGCGTGCGGGGAATGGGTGCAGAAGGGGGGAATGGGATGGTCAATGGGATGGTGGTATGGTAATAAGACATGCACTGAGAAACGAAGCTAGTCGAGTCGATGTGGTGTTGTGAGAACGAGAAACGAGAATGATGGTTGTGTGTGCGTGCAGTGTGCTGATGCGACAGAAACAGAAGCAGAGAGGGAGACAGAGRTGCAAAATGGACACACGGGRACAGAGGAGGGGGAAGGGAGAGAAGACAGACGATATGCGATGGAGACACGGAATATGCAACAAGAACAAACGCAAACAATGAGCAGAGAGGTTCAAAAAATACGACCGCAAATAAAAACACCATCGGTGCCAAAGGAAACACGAATAGAAATCCGAAATCCGAAATACAAATACGAAAATACACCTCACCCGGCCCCAACACCGACCTTCC
>SGPM01000514.1:0-14519 GCA_004802725.1 Antrodiella citrinella
CGTGAATCGTGATACCCGCAACATGAGTGCATGCATCCACCGTCACTCGCGCATTCCATGGACATTGGGAGGGTGGGAGGAAGGGAGGAATGTGTAAGGGTGCTGGGAGGAGTCGGTGCGTAGCATGGTCTCTCATGGCCATTTCACAGAACTCACGCGATGGTCTTGCAGACCTGAGCATTTAGCTTACCGTTTGGCGTAGTGTTAAACTTTTGCGATTAGCTTTGCGTTCTTTGTAAGTACGAGCGTTATGATCTCTGTGTACGTTGAATCATTTCTGAGGGTATGTTTGTCTTCTTTCACATTCGTATACATTAACGCAGCTTTATCGCTATTCACAGATTGCTTCCACATTTCTATCGCTGCACATATGCTACCCACGCCGCCGGGTCGTACCCCACCACCTCTCTTGCCACCCCTCACTGCCTCGTCGGTGTTGTGGGCCACCTGCCCCGCCACCTTCACCACCCACGCCTGTCATTCCCAGCCACGCATCATCTCCTTATCGGTGATGTCGGCCACCCGCCCTACCTCTTGTACCATCCTTGCGCTTCAGTCGCCCCAGGTGACGTCAGCTATCTGCTCGCCCGCCCGCTTCTCCTGCCGTCCAGCATATTGATTGTGTCCCGGCGCATGTGCAATTGTAGCACGCTGCTCCGACAACGAAGTTATCTGTATTGAGTTTTGGGCATCTATGTATACAGTACCAGACCGGCTTGTATGGCAACCTCACAGCAGTAAAATTAAACTTGTTTGCACTGTACCAAACGCATCGACGTGTTCACGCGCCGCTCATTTCATCACGGCGCACTGCTCCCGCCACATCATGGTCTTCAGAGTCGGTGTTCATTGTGTAACTCTGTAAGGGAATCTTATGTAAGCGAACACAGCGTTCATTGTTTAACTCTGTAAGGGAATGTTATTATGTAAGCGAACATGTCGCCGCCTTACAGCCTCCTCTGCCGCGTCCCTGCTTCCCACATCAACTCTCTCTCTCACTACGACGTCGACGATGGCCCCAACGGTCTCAACGGCNNCAACNANATCCNTGGTCGCCGTCTGACAGCCCAAGCTGGGTGTTTACACAACAATTGGGCTGTNNGACGTTCNGNTTGNCCACGATNNTNNACNNNGATGTACGTNTCCCTGTTTTCGTTCTNNNTNATTCTCTCGCTGACNATTTTTTGCAGAGGTGTCAACCTAGTAGGACGCCAATGGGGAGGTGAGGAGGATAGANGGAAAGCNGGGANGTATGGGATTGTGTGCAACGAACAGGTGCGTATCCCTAGCCATGACTGTACCCTACAAGCGTCCTGACCGTCGTTCAGCATGCTGGACACTTGTACACTCTCAACGACATCCATGGTCTCCGTCTGACAGCCCAAGCTGGGTGTTTACACAACAATTGGGCTGTCGGACGTTCAGATTGTCCACGATTGCCGACATAGATGTACGTATCCCTGTTGTCGTTCTTTTTCATCCTCTCGCTGACGGCTTACTGCACAGGAGTTGACTCAGTCGGACGCTAACAGGGAGATTTGGGTGATGAATGGAAGGACAACGAACAGGTGCGTAATCCTTGCCATGACCGTACCTTTTAAGCGTCCGAACCGTCATCCAGCATGCTGGACACTTCCANGCTCGCAACGATGTTCGTAATCGCCGTCCGAGAACCCAAGCTGGGTGTTTACACAACAGTTGGGGTGTCGGACGTTGAAATCGTCCCCGATCCCCGGCATGCACGGTACGCCTTCTCCATGTACAGNCTTGATACCCCACCGCTCACATGTTTTTGCAGAAGTGCTCGCNTATGTTACTCAAANGACAGAGGAGGCGGATGCACAGAACAGGATCTTCCGAACAGGTTTGTTGCGTCTATTTCGACTCCGCGGATGTTCCAACTGACTTTGGTTGTGCAGCATGCCGGCGACCTAGACGCTCTCAATGATATCCGTAGTCGCCGTCTGACAGCCTAAGCTGGGTGTTTACACAACAATTGGGCTGTTGGACATTGCAGTTCGTAGGCAATGCTAACACGCGAGGCAAGCCCCAGGGATTTTCCCCGTCNCTCATGTCACACTGACCCGTGATCACAGGAGTCTTCACTTGGTACTCGGACGGGCATCGACAGCTCCTGCCACGCAACAGCAGCCCCACGGCGGATGGGAGAATGCGACGAAGATGTAGATTTGGGATGTGACAAACGGTGCGCGGTCTATGCCTTAGCGCGATGCAAGCAATCTAACGTTGCTGTCAAGGCTGGGGGTACAAGACTTCGAGCTGGCTTTGTGTATGATGCCTCGCNTTCAGGCGAAGTGGTACGACATTAGTCATGAGGGTGCGTTGGCTTGGTCCCNGGTATGCGATGTGAAGGCCCTAACTTTGGTACCAGATGTCTGCGTGCTCGCTCGTGTTATAGCTCTGGTCGACTGCAGGCTGTTGGCACATCCTCTGATGTGGTTATGGCACGTACCTGGTGACATGCTGCTGGCCAGCTCACTTCCTCGAGCGTATCTATACTTTCTCACCTCTCTCGGTATCTTCTCGCTGTCGTATTCCTGGTTTTGGGACCTGTTGCCTCCGTTGCCCTCCTTATGACCTGTGGCTAGTGGCCAGACAATGGTGTTGGCAGTTAGGTGGCAGAGCCGTCAAGTTAGGCTCAGGGTCTGGTTGATGTTGAGCTTAATGTTTGGTTAACGTCAGATTTAGCGGTTAGGGTTAGCACGTTAGGGCCCAGGGACTGTTGAGAAAGTATGAGGGTTGCTAAGGGCGGCACGCAAACAACCAGAAGCGGTTGGGAGCCTGCATGTCGAGACTGATACTCTGACCACTCGTGACTACGTGTGGCCTGTGTACGGCATGGGTATGGATTGATTGAAGGTGTGCTGACTTGATCCTGGTGGGATGCCTTCCAGCGTATGTCGTTTTTGAACTCCACGTTGTCGATATGTCTGATTTCATATTTTAGGGCAAATCTGGGAATTTTGGCGCACAGGAGACCCCTGCCAGACAGTGTGAAGTGCTTCAGGTGTTGCCCGAGCTGTGACCAGTTCACATATGCGCACACAGACGCGTAGATTGTGAGTTTTCAGATGACATCTCATTTCCACCCTGCTCATGCACGGTCGAGCTCACACTCATCTCCTCAGAGCCGTGTTTTGTTCTTCACCTCGACCATCAGACGTCCTATCACCAACAACATTGTTCATTCTCATATCGTCAGGTGAGCGCGTCGTCTCTCTCACCGATGATCACTATACCAGCCAATTTTACTTACACTGCACTCTCCACAGCTGTCCTTCATACTACCAACTCGATTACTTTCGCGCCGAACATACACTGGTACGCAAGGTCTTATAATTACCGCATTACCGGCGTTCTAACCCGCAATTTTGAAGACAGAAAATGGCCCTGAAACTCCTTGGGCGAGGCATGTTGCTGATCCTCGGCGCTGTGCTTGGTGCGATCGGGGTATCGCTCGCGTTTTTGGGGGATGTGTTGAAAGAAGCTGGGTCGGCGATGAGGGAAAGAGCTGAGCGGTCAGGTGGTGGTGAGTAATATCGTCCATGTATTTGGAAGCTGTTGATCTGACCTTAGTGAAGTGGCAGCAGTTGTAGAAGGCTCGACGTCGGTGTAGTCGGAGACTGTTGTCGACCCGGAGGTCGAATGGGACGTGGGTAGTTTTGGAAACGGAGGCAATCGTGAAGTCTTGGGCGGGTACATTGCGAGGGTGCTATTCCTCGTCGATTTAATACATTTAGTGGAGTATTCTTTTCATTTTGTACTCTCTTGTGGCGAACGGACGCCGCCCACGTGTCCCAACTGCTGCAAACGTTGATGCCAGCGTACGCGCCCTCATCTACTCGTGAGGCCCGCCCTCTTGATATCAACAGTTTCTGTCTTCTTTGGTACAGGTACGTACCTGCGTAGACGCATTTTCGTGCTTCTCACACAACTCTTTTAACCTCTCTGCACATCTTCAGCATCAACGAACCTCAGTTGGTCAGAAGACAGCGGCGTTGGTATTCTGCAGCAGGTCTGCCCTGCGTTCAACACTTGCTTTCTTAGGCGCAAGTAAGTGGTTTCTCTGCTTCAATCAACACATGATTCTATCCCTGTCTAGGTATCACAACGGGGAGATCAAGGCATGGTACAATTGTCATTGACATTGGTTATTGGCATGCATGTACGCAGGTCTTTCAATACAAATATCGATGTGTCTCCCACTCCTAAGTACCGAGACCGAGATGAGCACCCTGGTAAAGACACCTGTCATTACTGTTGGACTCACCGGAGTGGTCCTCGTCAACGCTATGGGAGGGTTGGGTATCGAGAGTCGAAAATCAACATGTACACTCTATAAGTAGCCGCGGTCGTGGACATCTTGGAAGTGAATTGTGCCATCAACATCCAAATGGGCTCGTCGTATCGCCGTGGCCGTTGGGGTTGCAATCGAGGACGTCCTGCTGGTTGTTGGCAGCATGGTAATCGATCATTTGCTCTTCGTCTACATCCTCCATGCTTGCATCCCCATCCTCCACATTTAGGTCGTCCACGTCCACGTCCTCGTCCACGTCCTCGTCCACGTCCTCGTCGTCCACGTCCTCGTCATCCACGTCCTCGTCATCCACGTCCTCGTCATCCACGTCCTCGTCATCCACGTCCTCGTCGTCCTCGTCGTCCTCGTCGTCCTCGTCGTCCTCGTTGTCCTCGTCGTCGTCGTCGTCCTCGTCCACGTTCTCGTTCTCGTCCTCGTTCTCGTCCTCGTCCTCATCGTCCACGCCCAGGTTGTCATCGTTTTCCACGTTGTCGTTGTTGTTGTCGTCGTGCATGACATCATGGTCCACGTCCTCGTCGTTCATATCGTCGCCATGTTCTTCGTCATTCGTGTTGTCGTCCATGTCCTCGCCCTCGCCCATGGCGTCGCCAGTCTCGTCGTTATTGTAATGCATGTGCTGATGCTTGCACTCTCGAGGTTTGAATAGAAGGAGGGGCGGTCGGACACCCAGAGATCGGGCGATGTTTGGGCCCAAATTGAAACTCCGACACCCACTTTGCTCGCCTACCACGTCCTTTCCTCCTGCCCTCTGCCCTTCAATTTGACATAGTATTTGTCTGCCATGTATCCCGTTCTTGTGCCTGTTTCTATCCATGCCTTTTCTTTTTGTTCAGGTTTCTCTCCATCCCATCGCTGTCATTGTAGAGGGCGTGCACACCTTTGTCCCTCATACTCATCTATATCTGCCGCTTTCCCTTCCCAAACCATCACCCTGTGAAATTTACATGCACATAGCACTGCTATCATAAATTGTAGCTCATGACAATGCACGTGTCGCGTTCTCAGAGCCCGCTGTGCGTCGGGTCGTGCGTCGGGTGAGCTGACTCAGCGAACACTTTCCACTTATGGTTATCTCCATATACGGGTATTGGTATGGTTTGTTTGTGTTTATTTGTGCGCAAATGGCCTTGCAAATTGGTGTCGGTAAGCTGCCTCCTAGGCTCCGTGTTTTGTACTGGTGACCATTGCATTCCGTTGAGTTTACTCAATTTCTGCAAACTGCCCCATCCACAACTTGGGATCATCTGACGCTGTAAGTACCCGTGCTTCTCAAGCGGAAGCTGTTTAACCGATGGCCACGTCGTGTAGGCGCATCTGCCAATTCCAACCCGCGCAAAGCTCGCGTTTAAGTTCTCTCGCGTCATTTGTCGACCCCTTCTTTGTGATTTCGGTAAGTCCACTGTCTGCCTTGCACTCTCTGGACCTGCATCTCACAGTAATGTACTAGTTGTGACAATGTCCCAGTCCAGTACTGTCAGGGTTAGACATGCAGGAACGGCGTATGGTCAACATGGTAGTGAGATTGTCGTTGCCATCAACGCGACTCACTTCCCTCCTCCTCCAAGCTACCATCCATGGTCCAGTCTATCTGACCTACCGCTTGCACGTTCTGATCTCACCACTCGGAAGTACCTGAACAACGATTACTTCTACCTGGCATTCACCTCCTTGAACCCATTCCCGCCTGATGACAAGTATCTACGGTACTTCAGCCAATCCGCCAGCCATCTGCCCATCGAGATGCATACCACTCCATCTGGCCCACGCTATCGATTGGCCCTGAACGTGCAGCAGAAATGGTACTCTTTGGAGACCCTGCTCCGACAGTCGATCATCATTTTGGAGCCGTACCTCTTCCGTGAGCGTGGTCGATTTCCCATCGTGGTCGATCCGTCGTCGTTCGGATACCGTAAGGACCACGCAAATACGAACCTGGCTCACCAGGCGGCAACCGTTTCACGTGACGCGATGTCTGGCATGATGGCGTATCTCTCGATGCAGTTGGCATGCTGTCGGACTATGCCCCCGCCTCAGCAACTTCATGATTGGAGGGACGCACTCTTGAAGGGAACACATCTCGACTGGAGCAACTGGGTTAGAACCAGCGCCGTGATATCTGGATCTTCGCCCAATACTCGTCGAGGCGGGTTTGTCTATCCCTACGACACACGACCAGCAGTCCACCCTGTTTGGTCTAAGTTCATCCCGGCGTTCAACTTCATGAATATTCCTCTCTGGTTCTCGTACGGCAGCTTTAGGGACAACATTCTTAGCAAAATCTTGGTCCCTGTCCCTTATGCACTCACGACCCAAGATTGCCGCCTTCTCAAACTAACTCTGGATGCCACTGCCGAATCCGCCCCTCCGGTACTATATGACCCAACCGCGCCTGCTGCTGCCGCTCCTTTCGACACCAGCCTGTACCCTGAGCCGCTCACAGGCTCCGGGCAAAGGAGAGGTGACACGTGGGCAAGTTTTCGGGAACGGCGAGAAGAGCGAAACCGTCGCGCAGAACTTACGGAGACTCCGACAGCTCGCCAGCAACGTTTTGCAACGCAAAGCACACTTCGATGGGCCCAAGGGGCAAGTAATGCCTTCGATCAGAAGCACGGCTCAGATATTTGTGTGGCAGAAGCACGAAGGCGATCCGCCCTGCAGACTCCGGACTAAGATTGACAAAAAATGTTGGGCTGACGAGTGGGATGATCGTAATGGCCAGCGTATCTACGACGCGTTTTCAAATACGTGGGACATCAGTTCCGACTTTGGCCCGGACGAGGACAGGTGGGAAGACGACGACGACATGGAATTCGGAGATCCTGTTGAGGAGGTAGACAAGGCAATGGACGTGGATGAAAATGTTCAGGAAACAGTTGCTCAGGAAGTCCCCATGGATATCGACAGCGACGACGCGCTGACCAGTCAGGTGCACCCCGCACGTTCATCCTCTGCTGCTTTCTCAATGGCGCCCTCGCAGTCATCTACTTCAGCACGTCCTTCTCCTGCACTCCCAGTCCTGCCGAAGCGTCCTGACACGTACATACCTCCCGCTCGTCCTCTGCCAACCCCTCCAACCCCGCTTCCAACCCCTCCAACCCCGCTTCCAATCACTCCAACTGCAGCGGTTAGGAGCAACGTGTCAGCTCCTCCGGTTGCGTCGAGGAGCGGTCCACCGCCTTCCGTCGCGTCAAGGAGTGGCCCAACGCCTCCGGTCGCGTCGAACAAGGTCGGAACACCCGCTGTCTCGTCGAGCAGTGAGGTGCCCCGTCCAGTCACATTGAGGACGGTTCCACCGCCTTCCGTCGCGTCAAGGAGTGATCCAACGCCTCCGGTCGCGTCGAACAAGGTCGGAACACCCGCCGTCTCGTCGAGCAGTGAGGTGCCCCGTCCAGTCACATTGAGGACGGTTCCACCGCCTTCCGTTGCATCCAGCAGTCATTCGGAGTCTCCAGTTGGCTCGGGCAGGGTCCCGATACTTCTATTTGAGCCGACTAGTGCGCAAACACCTGCAGTGTCTCCTGCTGCCACGTCGTTTTCGCGTATTTTGCATCCATCACCACCTCCCCTGGTTCTCTCCTTGCCACCATCTCCCGCAACGCTTGTCCCACTAGCTCCCCCGCGCGTCCCTTCGCAGCCCCCTGTCACCTTGCTACCTGTTCAAGCACCCTCTGCTCAGGATACTCCGCCCTTGCCTCCCCCCCCACCTGCTCCTGCTGCCGCCCCGATTGACTTTGAGACCCTAGTCAATATGTTCGTGTCAGCCACTGAGCCCGTCATATCGCTGACTTGGTCCAATCCTAATACCCTCGACGACATCCTTCACCACCACTATGGGTTGGACGCAGGGTACCCTCTCTTGGAAACCATGGCGGCCACTCTTCCTGCACCCGAACCGGGCAAGCATCTTAGCAAATACCACCCATTGATCGCTTTGGGTTGGCACTTTGAACTGACGGACAAGACAACACTGAGGCGGGTGAGATGTCTCACGCAAGCACGTGTTGTCCGTCCTTGCGATTTGCAGCTGGCCACCGGCGGCCAGCCCGCAACACGCATCTACCGTCGCAGGTATAGTCCATCGCAATCGAATGAGCTAGACAGGAGAAGTGGGGACTGCTTCGTCGTGAGTGACAAGCCGGATGCGCCATTCCCGTGGACTCTGGTCATCAACGATCCCATCATTGCGCTGCACATTCTTCGGCGTTGGAGGGACCTCGCTACGGAAGACATTGTCAAGCGGCTCAACTCTCAGGGCATGCCGTTTGTGCTCTACAAGCGTAGGGAAGACTTTTTTGCGCCGCCCATTGCAGGCAAATCACACGACCTCTATCGCCATCGGAGGAACGTCACACATGGCTATGTGCCGCAAGGTAGGATGCCCAGCGTGAAGGAGTACCGGAGGTACATGTCTGATCTGAAGCTCTTTTTCTCCTCCTCCTACCGCCTCCGCGCGGCTGCGCAACACGGGGGTCTCATCTGGAGGATCGCATCGGAGTTCATCGACGAAGACAATGATGTGCGTGTCACAGGTCTGGACGACGACAGTCTTGAGGACGGCGCGCTTCCGCAGTCCTGGCAAAACGGAGTGGAGCTGTGGCAGGAGGGGTTGTCAACGGAAGAGGTTCATTACATCTGCGGTGTATACTTGGATGATAGAGCCGGTGAGCGTCTCGAAAGAACCCTACATTACTGCCTTCCTGAACGCACTCCCATGATAGAGCACCAAACACCCAAGCACGTCTCTTGGTGGCCTAAGCCAGGGATGTGGGATTCCAGTGGGCTCTTCACTCACTATTGGACACCTGCATGCGAACGCTGGTATCAGAAGCGTATAACTGCATTGGATGAGGGCAAGGCAAAAGCCATGCATTATGCGGAATGGCGCCCCCACCTCAAGTTCAGTCGTGGCATCCTGACTGAGATGGAAGAAGTCAACAAGGACCTGGCCAATGCTCTGCTTCAGGAACTGGTACCATAGGCTGATATGATCCTCAGCGTCGTGCCGTCGATAAAATGTTAGTTTCATCTGCTCTGTGTTTACTCTTTACCCTCATCCTTCTGACTCTTTCGGACACACTGTAACCACTACCCCATTGGACAATCACCTGCATACCTTGCACTTTTCTATTCTCCCATTGTTCCATATTGTTATCCACTAGATCCTGATTCTCCAATCTCCTTCTTGCATCAATATTCATTTCTACCTAAATCACCTGCATAAAATTTCATTGTAACACACATACTGCACTAGAATAATCATGCACATTGTCAGTATACCGCTCTCACCGTTAGCCCAACGATCATTACGGTGGTTCGTGCTGAAACTGGGCCCCGGATGTCTGACGCGCCCGATCCGGCCACGCGCCGATGGTCAGCGAATGGCGAACCCAAATGACTGTCAGTCTGAACGTGTCTTAGCTTCAGTCGTCTCTCTCTCAATGTTCATTTTCTCTCTGACGCAGAATACTACGCGATTTTTTTTCCAGCTCTCATTCAGATCGAGTGATTTGCTACTACGTCGCATTTCTGCCTCCGAGTCACAATGCTGCCGTAACTCACGGACGCTCTCGATAAGCACTTGCATCTCCCCGTCGATCATTGTCACTCATACTCTCTCCTATGACAGCAGGGGCAGGATTCCTGAGGAGCGTCAGTATAACCCCAACTGCTCAATCGGGCACGGCTCTGCGCGCAGTCCAGCGCCACATTTCTATTCAAGCACCTGCGACGGCGACGTGTGTCGAACCCAACTTCGACGGCCTTCTACATGACAGACCAAGCAACGCAGTCTCTCTGTGGAGTGTCAGTATGGCACACACCTCCCGATCGGGTACGACTCTGCGCACCGTGCCACCGCCTAGCGTCACATTTTTGGTGTATACCTTAGGATGACATTGCAGGTCCAATTCAACATTGACATTGTTCTACATGATAGCGAAGACACCACAGTGTCCAACTGACCGGCAGGTTCCCTATACTTCCCTATTCAGGATGGCTCTCGGCATCCTCAACCATGTTTCTGCGGACATCCCTCCACAGTACGTCCTTCTTGTTTATATGGCGCATACAAACTCACCCTCAGTCGATTCGACAGCAACCCAACGGCCTCCTGCTGTTGTGAGATCCCCTTGCTCTATCGCTCTACCCTCCTCTGCACACCGCCTCTCCACTGACCCACTTCCGTGAGTATTCTACTCACTTCTCGCTGCATTTATGATGGGTGGTGTTTATCGGTGCCGCCTGCTACGTATTTCTGGACATTTGCATGGACACTTGTCTATCGATACTCACTATTTAACCGTCCCTTTTAGCAGACATGGCTGCTTTGGTGAGTACGGCACTTGCCTCGTTGCCGTTTGAAATTCATTGAAGTTTTGTACAGATCGTCATCTCTTGGAAGCCCAATATGCTTCTTCACCGTGGCAAGCGTGCCTTTGTGGAGGAACATATTCGGCAGAACGCGTGGTGGTTCCCTTCGTGGGCTGTGTCCATCTATGTGACGTGAGTGGACGCAATCTTTCTCATTGCTTGTATTTGTCAGCTGAGCCACCCATCCCCCAGGGACCCTCCTCACAGCACGTCTTGGGGAGACACTCGTCGTCATTGCGATATTGATGTATACGACCCGGAAGGCAACAGCATCAACGTGCACGTTGTTGTACCAGAATGGCCCCCCGACCTCCAGGTAGGCAAGAGGAAAAAGAAGCAGCACAAGTTGAAGAAGTTGAACGCGAGACGGTGATGTGGCGGTTGCGCGTGGATTTTGTACTGTTATGCATGGAGGGTATCGCAGGTCCGTGTTACATACCCCTTTCATGCGGCTTTTTATTGAACATTTAGACATGCTTTTCTTATCAGTCCGGTGTTGGCGAAGTTGTTCGGTCGCGCTTAGTGTTTGGCTCAGTGTTCAAGTTATGTTAGCTGTTTGGTTGGCTGTCAGGGTTCAGCTTAGGATTTGGCATAGTATTTAAGTTTGGCCCAGGGACTGCTGAAAAAAAAAATACACCCATCCTGCAGAGAGTGACATGGGCTCCGAGTTGTACACTCGGTGGTACGAATATTCTCACAATGTGTCATTTCCCATATTTGGATTAAGGTTCATGTTCACGCTCACGTAGCCGATACTGATATAACAAGTTCATTCCCATATATAGGTCAATGTTCATGTGCATGCTGTTGAGCTTATACGCAGTGTACGCTCGCAAGAGTTACAATATAATGAGACATATTCTATACTACTTGAGCGATACTTTACGTCAGATATCAGAACCTCTATTTGTGATTGCATTTCCTGCTTTCCATGCGCTCAACGTGTATGATGATTTGTCGACGAAGGCTTCCGAGCCTGTACTTTGTGTCTGCATTTCCCGCGCTCCCACAGAGGGTACCAAAGGGATGCATTGCAACCAGAAAAAACCTCTGTTCAGCCTCGGCTGCCTTGTACGCTCGAAAGTTACCAAAAATCACATTCATCGATGTATAGCTTCGATAAGAAGTCCGAGTTGTATTTGACAGTAGCGGGTAAAGGCACTACATGAAACGTCCTGCAGACGTCCTGAGACAAGTGATGGCCGACAATAAACAAATATGTGCAGATAAACAGTCCTGTACCAAGGGTCCTGAATGGTCTGTCGGCGAGGTCATTCTGCTGATCAGTGTCCTGGCAGACTCTACAGGCTTCATAGAAGGACTCACCGATGACTGACATCTTTTCACTTCCTGCTCCTGCTTGGCCTGGCGACTCCCTTTGCCTCCAAAAGCGCATGCAAATGGTCCATCCATTTCCAGTCAAATTCGCGCTCCGGTCGCGAATATGATGGATTGTAGACGTCGAAATCCTGGTCCACATCTGTAGCTGGGACGACGAATATGAGCTCTTGGAGCAGGGGTAACCTGAGCAAGGTGTTCCTCCATCTGTCCCATGGTACCATCCGTAGGGTAGTGTCCATGGGGAGCACGTATCGGAAGTTGAACTGGTCGTGGGAGCGGAGGCTAATGGTGATGGAATCAAGCGTGGGTGGGGCTGCCTCCAGCAGTCGCGATGCGAAAATCCACATCACGAACGTGTCGGTGTCCTCGACGACCCTACGTCCCCCATGGGGACTTGCCCTGGCACCCTCCTGATCGATGGACAACACGAGTGTGACAGCACGGAGAGACCGACATGCGTCCCTGAGCTGCATACGGTTATCACATGTATCAAATACCCTGTCATCCTCAATCCACCGTTCTCTACGCACACCTGTGGGCAACATGAGTATCAAACACGCAAATACATCCTCTTGGAATGTACTCCGCTGGACTGAGCCCACCGTAGTCTCGGAGCAGTTGAGGTGAAGCTCTTCGAGATTCGCACCCATGATTGGCAACCACTGTTTCAGCTTCACCCACTCGTCGCCGCTTTTCAGGTTGCAGCTTACCCCCAGTGTTGTCAAGGCCGCGGATGAGGCCACCTCGTACATCTTGGTCACCCAGTCCTCATCGGAGGGCAAGTAATCTTGGGCCACCCGGTCCTCCTTGCACGTCCAGTGGTGTTGGGCCACCTGCCTCTGAGGCATATCCTTTCGGCAGAGGGTGAGTGTATGTGCGTATGCCAACATGTCGGGCTGAAGCTCAGCCAGGGGTCCCTGGACATTTATTCGAAATGTCACGAGTTCCCGGACCTTTGTGTACTTGAGGAGCGTGTACAAAGCAGAAGAGGTGATGCGGATCCTGTTCAAGCGCACTTCGATTTGCTGGTCCTCGCCGGCAGTTAAGCGAGGAGAGGACAGGTCCTCGCGCGGTCCATCCACTATCAAGTAACGGAGTCGGAGTTTCACCAGCCTAGTGAGGCAACCAACGATGGTGCAGATTTCATTTACCGACAGGTTTGGTTGACGCATCTCGTGGTTGCCGTACCATCGAGTGGGCGGCTCAGGCGACCCCTTCAGCGTCAGAGTACGAATGTTGTAGTAGAAGGACGTGTGCAACGAACGGTCGGTGCTAGTGACCAAGGCCCTGACGAAATCATGCGCAGACCGTCTTTGGGTGAAAGAGAGCGTGATGTCCCGGAATATGACCTTTTGCACGTCCGCTTTCCACAGACGCGACGCCAGAGCAAGACTGTTGAGGGTTCGCATGTCCCCGCGGAGGAGCATGACCACCATCTCGCGCATTTCGCGCATCTCATTGAATTTCGACACCTTCGGGGAAACCAGCGACGTATACTGGGACGCCATTGTGGGCTTGGAAAATGAAATGTAAGTCGCGTTCACGTTGTAGTACTTGTAGAAAGGACAATAAATAGCCTACCTGAATTGGAAAGTGTGGACCTGAATTCCACTGCACTCGAAGAGAAGAAGAGGAAGACTTTCGCTCACGGATGTCGTTGCAGGTATACTGGATGTTCCGACGTACCCGACAATATCATTGGAGGCCTGCAAGCTTGTACGCAAGCTTGTACGGAAAATGCCAGAAGGAGGCTGTTCCTATATATAGAATATCGTTCGCGTCCTCAATTGAACGCACTCACGTGTGTTCGCTTACTCAGCCTCTCTGTTGGCTGCAGTGTTGACTCTCTCTCGTCCTCAGCAGCCACGTCCTCACTCTCCCACATGTCGCCCAATGCCTGATGCTGGGTGTCTACACCGAGTCTTCACGATGACTTCGCTATCACATATAACATGTGAAAGGCCTCTCGCTGAAGTCTGCGTGGAGGTCAGCTGGGGTCGCGCCATCGTATATGGGAATTCTTGAAAAGACAGTGCACATCCACTATGATCGCGACGAACGCACTCCAGTCATGGGTCATCAACCTCCTTTGCGTACACGCACTTCACGGCTCCTCCTACCCCGTCACGGCTCTATACGCTCCAATCTTTAGACGTCCACCTGGCTGAGTCGCAGTGCCTACACATCTTCTCAGTCAGCGGACGGTGCTCGTGCTGCCGCCTTCCTCGTAAGTCCCGTTCTTGTGATTTCGTTTTCGTCTCATTAAACCTTCAATTTTCAGGGTCCTCAATGTGTTTTACCTCCAATCTTTAGACGTCCACCTGGCTGAGTCGCAGTGCCTACACATCTTCTCAGTCAGCGGACGGTGCTCGTGCTGCCTCGGTCCTCCCACTTGCGGTCGCTGTCGCCGTTATAGTCGATGCAACGCTGATCGTCTTGACAGCGCATTCATTGTCCCAAGAACTAAGTG